>MASP02000414.1:0-256482 GCA_001693025.2 Colletotrichum lindemuthianum | reverse complement strand
CTCTTTTGTAGGGTTCTTTTGTTTGTTTTTGTTGTTGTTGTTCCACCCCATTTCAATAGCTAGGTTCGTCACAGATAGATAGAAAGAAATAACTTTTCTTCTCTCCAGAATCTAAAACCTACTATTCAGATCAGCTTAACTTTTAGACTATAGATCTATAAATATAATTCTACAGTTTTAAAATATTTTTTTAATATTTTCCATCTGTTTTTACTTCTCTCAGGTTTCATAGCTAGAGATAATTAGTTAGTTTTAGTCCAGATAAGCCCTCTCAGCTATAGCCCATTTCAATATATATATAATATTTATATAATAGAAGTAGATATTATAAGTAATAGTAAACTAAAGGTTATTATAACTACTATAATATTAGTAATATATATATATAGTATATCTAAAGTATATATATAATTACTTCTAGCTTATTATAGATATAACTAATTGTGAGGATATTAAGGTTAGTCAGCTAGAATCTATAATTAGTATATTATTAGTATATATACTAGTGAAGTATATAAGGGGTTAAATATATATACAGACTTATAGATAAAGTTAGTATTATACTACTTCTTACTTTAGGCGTAGAGCTTTATAGTACTGAGTATCTGTTAGGTATATATTTAGACTATATAAGGGATATTTAATTCTTATTTATAATTAGCTAGAGTCTCCTTAGTAGTAGTATTTAATTAGGAGGATATAATAGCTTAAAAGATTTAGTATATATGAAATATATATAGTAAGTATATAACTTACTAATATTAGAATACTACTAGTGGATATAATACTAAAACTGTAGAGTCTCAGTATAGAGAATATATAGAATAAGTATATACTTTATATAACTTTAGCTTACAGCTAGGTTACTTTTATAAATTATATTATAGGTAGTAGTTAAGTTATTATTACTTATAATAATAAGGTAGCTATATAAAATTAGTATATACTAAATTAGTATAATATAGAGATAATATATATATTAGGATATTAATAAATAATAAAGTAATATCTAAATTAGAAGCAGTTAGTATCTTATAAGTATATATATAGTTTATATAATATCAGAGAGACTATATAGTTATTAATAATACTAATAATCTAAGAGGGAGGGATAGTTAGACTATTTACTAGATAGAGTTAGTATATTATATATACTAAAGATAAATATAATTTACTTTCGCTTTTAGAACTAAGTATATAAGAATATTTATCCTAATTAGGATTAGTAATTAGCCTTAAGGATATATATTAGTATAATATAAACTAAGTATATATATTATATAAATAAACTATAGAATATACTAAAGATAGAGTAGAAGTTAACAGTATTATTAATATTACTACTAATATAGACTGAGACTGTAGCTATATTCTAGTGTGAAGGGCTGGACCTAGGCTTATTCAACTGGAAGGTAGCGTAAAATACTGTTTATTTAGAACTAAGGAGTAAAAGAGAAGCCTTTATAAATGCATGGAAAAGTCTGTATATATAATACTATATAGAGCCCACTAGGGCCCCACTCGAGGGAGGAGGTTAGCTTCAGATACCTAGGTATAGTCCTGGCTGGACATCCGGATATAGCTTATAATATTACCCTCCTCCTCCCCAGCTGCTACCCAGCTGGAGGCTATAGGTTAAATCTCTATTATTATCTATAATCAGCCTATATATCACTTTATACTACTCTAGGGCTACTATATCTATAATAGTGTTAATAAGCTTCTATATAGAGTTTATATATTTTTCCTATTTAATAAAAACTTCTTATTAGTATCCTCTCCCCACTTAATATATCCTTATAGTAAGAATACTTTTAACTAGCTATTTAACCTCCCTATTATTATCTACTAGTAGTAGTAGCTAGCTATTAACTATAATCTACCTAGGTAGCAGATTAGTAGTAGCTCTCTAGAGTAAATCTATATAGAACTATAAGTAAATAAACTCTAGAGTATCCAGCTTTATAATATATAGTAAGAGAATCTTCACTATTATATACTTATAATATAGCTAAACTAGCTTTCAGCTTAGCTTCAGTAACTTATAGTTAGATATATTTAACTATATCTTATTACTAACTTAATACTAATCTATAGAAAACTAAATTTTATTTACCTAAACTTCTAATCTCTACTAGATAGTAATTATCTCTATATAGATATATATTATTATTAACTATATTCTCTTAACCAGCTAGTAAACTATAGCCTCACTACTATTAGGTAGTTCTATATACTCCTTAGTAACTAGAATAAAGTTAATATAATACCTATAATCTATAAAGAAAGATATAGTCCCTATTATACTATACTACTAGTTATAGAAAGCTAACTATATAATAAGTAGCAGGTTATTCTAATTATCCTGAAACTAATAGGTAAATATCCTTAAAACCACTTAGATCTCCTAGTTATACTATTCTATAATCCTATTAGTCTACAGATAGTAATTAATACTCAGTAGGTATATAATATTTATTAATTTACAGAATTCCTTCTAGAAGTAACTTACCCAGTTAGACCCTCTATCACTCATAATAAAGTATAGTATTCTATAGAACCTATAGTAGTAACTAAGGAACCACTAAGTATATACTTCCACCTCTATTATATCTATCTCCTCTAATATAGAAACTTTACCTAATTAATTAATAATAATCTAGAAATAATAGCTACCTTATCCTTTCGTAAGAAGTAAGTTAGTAATAAAATCTATTAATAAATTAGAATATAATTAGTTAAGTATCAGTAGAAACTTTAGAAATTCCTTCTTAGCCTACCTCTAGATATAAATACCCCTATATATATTACAGTTATATATAAATTAGTAAATATTCTATAACTATCCAGACTAGTAGAATTATTAACTTATAATCTCTAATATATTATTATACCCTAAGTAACTTACAGAGGAGGAATTATATAACTTCTATACTAACTTAATCCTAAACTTATTAAGGAGGCTATTACTCTTTTTACTACTTAATATCTAAAATCTCTCTCTAAAAGTAAACTATCTTAATATATTAATAATATACTTAGTAATCTAGATCTTAATATAAAAGTCAGGAGGGAAGCTATACTCTCCCTACTAAACTATTATAAAAATCTATTAATATAAAAAGTCTCTCTTAGTAGTATAATTCTATATTTCTTACAGATCTAATCTTCCTTTAAAAACCTAAGTATTAGTAATATCTATATATTCTACTTAGAACCTTATAGGAATAATAGTATCTAGAATAATCTATATTATCTATCCTTATTACTTCTTATTATTCCACTCTTTAGGGGTATCCTATTTCCTCTAGGAGAGAGTATTAGGAGCTACTATCTAAATATCTAGCTAATATTTAAGGTAAAAATTATACTAAAATAACTCCTCTACTTACTAGCTTTACCTCTCTATAAACTATTATTTCTTTATAAAATACTTAAAATCCTTATAATTAGTAAAGATCTTAAACCTCCTAGTACTCTATAGTTCTACCCTCTATACCTATAAATATTCTAGCATTATAAGGAGTTCCTTATTATAAATCAGATAATTAAACTCTATAGAAGTTAGATATTAAGAATAGAAAGCTACTAGATACCTCACTCTAGCTTTATCAGCTTAAGTTAATATACCTCTTAGAGTATACTCTAAATAGTCTATCTCTACTATTATTAAAGTATCAGGATTAAATATCTACAGAACTAATTCTATAGTAAAAAGTTATTTTAGTATAAGGAAAACCTCTTACTATTTTAATCCCCAGTTAAAAAGAACTAACTTCTAAGTTAGATAGTTTAAAAACTCTATAATAATACTATATTAAAATATAAAAACCTTATAGTAATTTATAAACCTAAAGAAACTATAAATACCCTTCAGTAAACTAGAGGGAAGCTAGTTAGTAATAACTTCTAACTTCTCAGGATTATAAGAAAAACCCTTTCTAGCTATTATAATATACTTAATATACTTAACTATAATAACTAAAAACTTACACTTCTTAGGATCTAACTTAAAACTTATATTAGTAAGGTAGCTAAATATCTAATAAACTTTCTCCTTATACTCTTTTTATAAACTACTAATATAAATAAAGATATTATTAATATATATTATAATAGAATTATCTAGAAACTATTATAAGTAGCTATTAATATACTATTAAAATATAGTAGGAACACTAGTAAGTCTAAAGAGGTATACTACTTATTCAAAGAGGCTATAATATATCCAAAAAGCTATTTTCTCCTAATCTATTTTATTAATTCTAATCTTATAGAATATAGTAATAACGTTAAACTTAATATACTAGCAGGCAGTAGTAACCCTCCAGAGGGTCTCTAATATAGAGAAGAGAGAATAATAATCCTTCTTTATAATTATATTAAAAACTCTATAATCCACACAGAAATATATTCCTCTACCTAACTTTCTTATAAAAAAGACTGGAGTATTAGTAGAGAAACTACTTACTTTAATAAATTCCTTATTAAGTAAATCCTCCAGGATCTTCTTAAATACTAGAAGCTCCTCCTATAATATACTATAGAGAGGTCCCTATAGGAAGTCTAGTTCTTATTCCTTATTATTAAGAATTAATAAAATATAGTAATCTATTCCTAATTAGCTAAGAGGCAGCTAGTATACTAAACTTAGATAAAAGAAATCTAGAAATTCCTTTAAGATATTTATAGAAACATAATCCCTTAAGTCCACCTCTACCTTTAAAGCTAACACTTTCTTAATATCTACTAAACTAACAGATATAACTTAATAGGAACTTAATATTTTACCAGTATATTATATAGTATACTAACAGATAAATATAAATAAATTAATATTAAGTAGCTAAACTAACTAGATCTCCTTAAACTATACTAACTTATCCTAATATTCTAAATATACTATTATACTATTCTTCCTATATATTATCTATTAAACCCCAATATTATAAATAATATAATTATCCTCTATCTATAGCTACTTAAAATATAAAAGTAACTATAAACCCTCTATAATATAAATATAAATTTTCTATATATAGCTACTAACTTCTAAAATTAGAATAACTACCCCCTAGATATTACTAAATAACAGCTTAGTAATATATTCTCTTATTTATCTCTTTAACTTATTAACTAACAGAAAGTAAAGTTTCTTTATAAGGAAGATATTAATAATAATATAAATATTATAGCTTATATTAATAAGTATACTAATAGAATAACCTCTATTAATTCTAGCCTAAATAATAACTAACTACTAATTACTTACTTATTCTTTTTCCTATTATTTCCTCTATCCTATTACTTCCACCTCAATTAGCTTTAAAATCTAACTTCACTCTAGAGTTACTTTTTTTCTAAATTCTCACTATCACTAAGTAGAGTAATATTATCCCCCTAATTATCCCTAGTATAATCTAAAATAGTTATAACTTTTATAACTTTTATATTAGTTTTCTCATATTTTTAAGCTTTATAGTTTCTATAGATATAGTCTTTCTTACCGCACTTAAAGTATTAGTAAGTATCCTAGTAGTCTCTAAAATATTCCTCAGAAGTAGAGGAGAAATTATTAAAACTTCAATATTATTATTACTTCTTAACTATCCTAGTTATTATAATATCACTCTCTATATTACAGATAGTAGGTCTCTAGTAGGGTAGTTAGTAATATATTAGTATCTTTTTTATATATTTAAGCTTCTAAGCTATATTTTAAACTTTAAATAACTAAAATCTATATTCTATAGGAAAGTTAATTATAATAAATAGCTCCTTAAAGTAAGAAAATAGAATAGCTTCTAGTAGAGAGATCTAAACTATATCCAGCTATATATACCCTCTAATATTAGCTAGAGTTTTTTCAAATTAGGATAGAAAAATAGTTAGATATTTATTTTCCTTCTATCTGAAGCTTTATAGCTAAGTAATAATATAAAGCTAACTATTAGAATCTAGGTAAGTTCTATCTAGATAACCTATAAAATTATTTAGATTATAAGAGTTCTCTAATCTTCCTACTATATAGAAAATTTCAACTACCTACTAAAAACTAGAGTCTAAATAGGAATAAATTAAATATTAATATTCCTAATTACTATTAAAGAAATAATAGTTAATCTTAAGCTTAACTTTTATCTATTAGGCTTACACTTAATATTCCTTCTACTTACCTAAAAACTTCAGAAGTAGAAGAAGAAACTTCTTCTAGTAGTTAGCTACTAGTAGGAGTATAGTAATATTATTAACCCTAAAAGCTATTATCCTAATAAATATTATTCTAGAGGTTACTAGAGTATCCTAATATAAGCTAGAGATATCTATTATAGTAGCTATCTGGGAGTTACTACTTACTATAGTATCTTATTTCGCTAACTTATATAAAAGCTTATTAATCCTCTAGTAGAGAGAGCTTAAAATATACTGTAACTACTACTAAAGTAATTCACTTATAGGGTTACTATCTATAGGAGTATCCTAGGGAGCTTCAGTATTCTCTATTATTCTTTATATAAGTTACCTATTATATAATATTATATCCTAAAAGCTACACTTAACTAAATCATATACTTAACCAGTAGGAAGCTGCACTCTACCTAATATTATCTATATAGTAAATAAAACTAAATTCTAAATATATAAAAAGCTGAACCTAAGTTTATTTAACCAGAAAGTGGCGTAAAATACTATTTATTTAGAACTAAGGAGTAAAAGAGAAACCTTTATAAATATATAGAAAAGTCTGTATATATAATACTATATAGAGCCTACTAGAGCCCCACCCGAGGGAGGGGGTTAGCTTCAGATACCTAAGTATAGCCCTAGCCAGACATCCAAACATAGCCTATAACATCTAGATATCTTTAGTATATATATAATTAATATTTTATTAATATTAAGTTACTTATAATCTTATTCAATCAGTATAATATATATAGGAGGAGAAGTTTATTTTCAGTTTAGCTAGAAAAATCCTATAGTAAAATATATACTAAATATATACTATTACTAGTCTATACTTAACCCTAATTTAGTTAGGATAGTAGCATACAGCCAGTATAAATATAATATAATATATTAATTATATAGCTATAAACTTCTACTATATAGATATAAAACCCTCTTAATTATATAACTTAGTGGTTATTTTTAACCCCCCTGTTAACTTTAGGGACCCCCCTATAAAATATAACTACAAGCAGAACGCTATCTATTAGAATTAATCTACAGGTATATAGCTTCTTTACAGGAAATAATCGCAGCTTCCAGCCCTCTAATTAGCTACAGTTACTTCAGCTATAATTAGCTAGTTACTACTAAAACTAACTCCTACTAATTAACAGTTAAATACTATTTATACTCTAGTTAAATACTAGGCTCCACTTTCTCTCCTCTAATACTTATATTAAAGTAAAACTAGTTAAATAGAATACTATCTATCAGAATTAATCTATAGATATATAGCTTCTTTATAGAAAATAATTATAGCTTCTAGCCTTCTAATTAGCTATAGTTATTTTAGTTATAATTAGCTAGTTACTATTAAGACTAACTCCTACTAGTTAATAGTTAAATACTATTTATACTCCAGTTAAATACCAGGCTCCGCTTTCCCTCCTCCAGTGCTCACACTGGAGTCAAGCTAGTTACAGGAAACGATTACAGCTTCCGGCCCTCTAATTAGCTGCAGTTGCTTCAGCTATAATTAGCTAGTTGCTGCCAAGACTAACCCCTACTGGTCGACGGTTAAACGCTGTTTATACTCCAGTTAAATACCGGGCTCCGCTTTCCCTCCTCCAGCGCTCGCACTAGAGTCAAGCTAGTCCGATAGTTAATTAAGCGGAGCCTGCGTAGCTTCTTTACAGGAAACGATCGCAGCTTCCAGCCCTCTGATTAACTGACACCAAACTAACCCCTATTAGTTAGTTTCATCAAAACTAACTGTAATTAGTTAACAGTTAAACGCTATTTATATTTCAGTTAAATACTAGGCTCCACTTTCCCTCCTCTAGTATTCACACTAGAGTTAAGCTAGTTAAGTGGAATATTATCTATCAGAATTAATTTATAGGTATATAGCTTCTTTACAGGAAATAAATACAGCTTCCAGCTTTATAATTAGCTATAGTTAACTTAATTATAATTAGCTAGTTACTACTAAGACTAACCCCTACTAGTCGATAGTTAAACACTATTTATACTTCAGTTAAATACCAGGCTCCGCTTTCCCTCCTCCAGCGCTCGCACTGGAGTCAAGCTAGTGTATTCCTTATTTGCAAAGATGAAGGGACCTCGTTGTCGGCGATAGGGGCACGTCGTAATGACTCGCGGGATCAGACTCTGCGTGACATTACAGATAGGGTTAGTGAAGGGTGTGTTCGGGAAATAGATCAAAGCGCGCCCAATTTGGCAAAACCCCCAAGCTGCTGTCCACATTCCGTTGATACTGGTTTGCCTCCAGTCCATCCCCAGTCCCCCGTTTGTGTCAGGACTCAGGTGACTGACTAGATGAGCTGTTAATTGAGTAAGGGCTTGTCGTTTGGGTTCTAGGACCATCGTTCTTCGTGCGATATCGCAAGCAGCCGGAAATTTGTAACCACACTCACTGTGACACTGCCCAATTCACCATGGCCATTCTTGGCTTCGTTGCTCTTCTCGTACGTCTTTCGATTGCAAACATGGTGTGGACGCTGGTGACTGGCCACTGACATGGCTCGACCCTAGGCGGTCCTCGGACTCGTCGCCAAGGGCGTTTATAACGTCTTCTTCCATCCCTTGCGACGTTTCCCCGGCCCCAGACTGGCCGGCGTCACGAGAGCATACTACCTGTGGTTCGACGTCAGGGGAGTCAGCCACTGGAAGGTAAAGGAGTGGCATGAGAAGTACGGTCAAGTCGTCCGCATCGCCCCTGGCGAACTATCGTACACGTCCAACCAGGCTTGGCAGGCCATCTATGGTGAGCCCAGTTGCCCAAACATCCATATACTCCGTGAGACCGGACCGACTGACCATCGCAGGCTTCCCCAACAAGGAGGGCACGGGAAACTTTGAAAAGGACGCGCAGTGGTGGAACAAGAACGTCAACGGCGTCGAGAACATCCTCACCGCCGACGACGCCGGCCACAGGCGCATGCGCCGGGTGCAGAACCCGGCCTTCTCGGACAAGGCCCTCAAGGCGCAGGAGTCCGTCGTCGCGGGCTACGTCCGGCTGCTCGTGCACCAGCTGCACGGCCAGATCTCATCCGCGGACGCGGGCGGCGCGCCGGTGGACATGAACTCGTGGTACAACTTCGCCACCTTTGACATCATCGGCGACCTGGCCTTTGGCGAGCCCTTTTACTGCCTCCGCGACGCGACGTGGCACTGGTGGCTGCATGCCGTCTTTGACATCTTCCAGGCGGGCACCTATCTGCGCGCCGCGCGCCGCTTCTCTTGGCCCTTTTCCGAGGTGCTGCTTCTGCTGATCCCGAGGCGCCTGATCAAGACGCGCGTTGCGCAGTTCAACTTTGGCGTTGAGCGGGTGAACAAGAGGCTCGAGCAGAAGACTGATCGCCCTGATTTCAGTAAGATACATCTTGTACGTCCAGTCTCTGAGCCTCGCACTGACGCAAACAGTGCACTACATCCTCCAGCACAAAGGTAGCGATGAAAGGGGCATGATCACGGAGGAAATCTACGCCGCGGCGCAGGTTCTCATCGTCGCCGGTAGCGAAACGACAGCCACCGCGCTCACCACGGCCACATCCTACCTCTGCGAGAACCCCGCCACCCTGGAGAAGCTGACGGCCGAGATCCGCGGGACCTTTGCGAGCGAGGACGACATGACGATCCAGAGCACCGCGAAGCTGAGCTACCTCGCCGCCGTCGTCGAAGAGGCGCTCCGCCTCGGACCTCCGGGCCCGGGCACCTTTCCCAGGGTCGTTCCCGATGGCGGACGGACCATTTGCGGCGAGTTCGTTGCCGGCGGCTACTCCGTCGGGGTTCATCACCTGGCCGTCAACCGCTCACCCAGGAACTTTCGTGACCACGATGGCTTCCACCCGGAGCGGTGGCTCGGAGACGCCCGTTTCGAATCGGATACGAGGACCGCGGCCCAGCCGTTTTCGTTTGGGCCGAGGAACTGCATCGGAAAGAAGTAAGTTCTCGCCGTGTTGGGGGGTAAAAGTTTCTCCTGCTGATTATCGTGTAGTTTGGCTTACGCCGAGATCCGTACCATCTTGTCTCACGTGGTGTGGAACTTTGACATGAAATTGCATCCCGACAGTGCTGGATGGCTGGGCAGGCAAAAGATGTTTACTACGTGGCACAAGACGGAGATGAAGGTTCACCTCAGCCGGAGAGCCAGGTAGCATACATGTTGAGGACCGAGGGTGAACCAAGGCGTGGCTTTGGTGAATCTCGCAGCCGAGGATGAGGAATGTAAGGCAGTGTTGGCTAACTTGGCTTCGTAGTTGAGCACGCAAGTTGAGGTAGAGAGCTTCTCGTGAAATCAAGCGCTATATGTAAAGCGTTGCCTTGCCGCTCAGACGGCAAAAGACTGTAGAACGCCATGTTCACGATCCCAAAGTACGCCCGAAGAGAACCCTGGAGACATCTTCCACTCTATCAACACGGAGCTGCCGGCGTCGGAGTGGCCACAAAGATGTCCGAACCCTCCACCGTCTCCTGCGGCCAGGCCAGAAACTCGCTCCAATAACTCCCCAGGTGAGCCGATATCGACCGGACGAGCGTCCTCCCGGCACCCGCGTAGGCCCAGTATTCCCTGCAGTGGTGCAACAGGACCCCCCAGTACGCCAGCACCACGAGCGCCTCGGGCCGCCGCTGGTCGAGCAGGCTCACAAACGCGGTGGGCACGCGGACGGACCACTCCTGGACGGTCGATATCCGGCGGACCGGGGTGAGGCTGGTCGTGCGCCTGATGTCGAACATGTGCTGCAGCGCCTCGATGGCCTCGTGGCACGCCGCCCGCGCGGGGTCCATCAGGTCGCCGCTGCTGCTGCTGCTGCTGTTCCTCGGGGCGAAGAGGTCGAGGAGCTTCGCGCACTCGACGCCTGACTCGACGCTGTCCGGGTCCAGCAGGATCGTCTCGACGAAGCGCGAGTCCATGCCGAGGTGGGCCTCGAAGTGGGCGCGGAGGGTCGCCCAGGAGCCGGCGGCGATGGTCCTGACGCCGCGGTGGAGGTTCATGCAGTGCACCAGCTTGTCGAGGACGGTGGAGAAGTCGCCCGGCAGCGTAAAGGTGTCAAAGAGGACGTGCTGGCCGAGCCAGGTCGAGTACAGGAAGATGGGGAGGAAGTTTTCGGCCGAGATCTCGGCCCTGGCGAGGTTGAACTGAGAGAGGGCGCGCGTCTGGAGCCTCGTGGCCTCGCTGCGGTAGAAGACGTGGTCTTGGCCCGCCAGCGTGCTCTTGTGCGCCGCCGAGAGGGCGAGCAGCTCGTCCATGAGGTAGGGCGTGCGCAGGGCCTGCTTGATGGACATGCGCTGGTACTTTTCCTGCGTCGGGTCCCCGAATCCCATGTCCGGACCCAGTTCGTGCTCAAAGTGGTACAGGAGTTCCATGTGACGCAGGTCGTACGGCTCCGTCGGTGGGTAGGTGTGGCGGAAGCCGGGGGGTTCCAACGGGACGGTTCCGACGGCTCCGGGAGCCGACGAGGCTGTGGACGTGGCCGGACTGGGGCATTGATACGAGAGGACGGCTGGCGAGGGGAGCGTCGTCTCCGTGTCCAAGTACGAGCAGCGGCGGAGCGCGGTCGAGCAGTTGATGCACGACGGCCGGGTCTCGTCGCACTTGACGTGGCGCTGCTTGCACTCCTTGCAGCCGAACCTCGACTTTCGATGGGGCGTTCGCTGGCGCATGCTGGATCTCCTGGCGTCTGCGTCCTCTTGCATGCCTTGAACTGAAGCCGGCGGTGATGTTGATGCGATGGGTGAGACGACGAGGTCGACGAGAGGGTGGGTCGTTGAGACAAGGTGTCGAGCGAGGTGGCCGAGGTCGAAAACAGCTGCTGAGAGGTAATTAGAGAGTGTGGCGACGGGAGCGAGACCGGGATGCCACCGTCGTCGGGAGTGCCGAGACGACTCCTTAAGAGCTTCACGTGGAGTTGGAGAGAGGGAATCTTCGGGGCGCCGACCCACCCCGGCGCCGTTCAACGACAGGCGCACTGTGTTGAGCCAGTGAGCCGAGGAATATTTCTTAGATGGTCGTGTGGTGAAGGGTTGGACCTCGTGGGAGTGGCCATATTCAGGACATGTTGTGACATGAGAGAGGTATAAAGAATCGGAGGAGATAACATACGGTCAAGCCACAGTCCCAGCGGAGATGGGGCTGCTGAACCGCACCTCGTGATGATGGATGGAGGCTTCTCGGCTTCTCCAGACTCGGATATGTGGGCTGGGGAGGGTGAGTAGCCGATTAACCTCGTGGAGAGGCAATAAGCTTATTTCGAAATGACGAAATATCAGGACTTATCAGTCGTGGTCTGGAAGCAGGCCATCTAAGTGCGTTGCAGACTTTCTCAGGTCAAGAGAGGCAGATTCGGTCTGACGCGATATCTGTGAATCTCACAGTTCGTACTCGAGTAAATCTCACTGGGTAGATGACCGAATGCCGGGTCGATCAGTCCGTCGTATTCAGGAGCTGCCGTATTGTAAATTGAGCGATTGGACGCCGTATAGAGCCAGAGCCGTATTTGTATCCAATGGTAGATAATTGAATACGGGGATCGTCCACGCTAGCCTAGGGCATCTTAGGCGAAATAGTCCGTCGACGCCAGGTTGGGAATATTCCATCTCTACTCTAGAGATGTGGAGGACGTAGGTGAAGTCGGTCTGGCCCAAAAGACCCGTGTGAAGTGATGACACCGGCTGAGTATTACAAAAGAAGAGGGAACTCTGGGCTAGGGGCCCTCAATCTGGTGATCGTCAAATGGTCAAGTGGGTGTGTATCTGGCAAGGTCTAGTCTAACCATCGTGGCTCAGAAGGGCCTCCCATATCCCATGCTGACCTAATGTGGGGCTGTGCTAACCTGGTCACGTGACAGTCTAGACCGTCTGGGCATCTGTCAGCCGTATTATAATCCCTCCAACTGGCCAAAAGGCTGGATCCACCTTTGGAGCCCGACAGCATCCATGAACCATAGCCAAAGCTGCAGACTGTATTCTAATTTCTAAGTATAGATACCCTTCATATAAGATACTTTTTATATTCTTTCCGGAGTAAAATACCATTTATATCTAATCTAATTCCTTATCAATAACAAACTGAAAAAGAAACTGCACAGAGGGACTTTGCTTGGCTGACAGTTTGTTGTATCTGACTCCACAATATGTTGGTTGTGGAATGCAAACCTCCCTGTTCTTACTGTTTAACGATGCGGCTCTGTCCTGTCAACGTAGACCTGACTCTATCAGAGACGCTGTTTGAGGCAAGAAAGCAGTAAGGGCTTTCTGGCAACTCGTTTGCCTCGGAGCATACCAAGTTGGCAAGCTGGTGGTTACATGACTTAGAATAAATCTCAATAGAGTTAACCCTCAGTCAACTAACAACCAAGCGATATTGGTTAACTAACATCGTCCAGGCTTCATCTATACTTCTGAGACACTCGTAAATTCATGGCCTCAACTGGGATTTACGCTCTTCTCTTACTCATTCATTCCTGACCAGGCTGGCTAGTTGCAGAGACCCAACTTATCTCGGAAATTCTGTCTGCTTGGCTCGAGCAGCCCCTGGCCTGTCTGATATCATTTATAGATGCTTGTTTAGAGTTCAAGCTCGGCATTCCCTGCTGTTGTCGGCATTTTGCATGAAGCTAATTCCAATTTTCTTCACATTGGTATAGCAGTCAACGTGAGAGTGGACTTGGATCCAGTGCGTATGCCTGTCTTCCGATGAGCCAATATCACCTTGCTGACCAGAATCGACCCATGTCCACGTGCTAGCGGTAGGTATTCACAGAGAGGCTTTATATATTGGTGGATAAAGAATGAAGCGCTTCGAACTCGGCAACCAGACTACAAGTACCCCTATACCCCATCCCCCCGGATCCCCCGGGCGAGGGAAGCCAGTCCGTCTACAACCCTACAGGAACGACGACGGCACCCTTGCTCGGCTTCTCGTTCTTCACGCTGAGCAGCTTCAACAAGAGGTGCATCTGCGGGTTCTCCTCGCCCGTCACCTCCTCCAGCCGCTTGATCTCGCCCTCGATCTCGTCCTCGAGCCGGCTCAGCAGCTCCCAGCACGCTTCGAAACTGCCCGCCTCCTGCAAGTACTCTATGATCTGCACCTTGCCCACACTCGGCATCGGCCCGCAGGAGGAGGAGGAGGCACCCCCCGCGCGCTGCCGGAAGAGCCCCATGACGCGATCGCGGAACCGCGGGCTCGTCTCGAGGCAGTGGATGACGAGGTACGAGAACTTGCCCTCGTCGAGGTCCTCGCACCAGCCCTTTTGGCTGCCGTACTCGCGCGAGTTGAGGTTGAGATAGTCGTCGCGCACCTGGAAGAAGCGGCTGACCATGGACACGAGCGCGTCGCACACAATCTCGCCCCCCGTCGTCGTCGTCCTGGTGCTCTGCGGCGGTGCCGCCAAAGCCTTCATCATCCGCACGAGCATGCGGAACAAACCCCCCGTCTTGAGGTCAATCATGCTGAAATACTCGTCCTCGGTCGGCCAGCGCAGGTTGTACTTCCAGTACAGGTCCCAGCTCTGCCCGACGTGCAGGTCCTCGAGCTCCTCGAGCAGCACCGCCATGAGCGGCGCGCAGCCCGCGGCGTGGACCTCCTGCACGGCGCGGACGTGGAGGAAGGTCGCGCTGTTGATGGACTGCGCGCCGCCAAAGACGAGGTGCGTCGCCGTCTTGCCGCGCCGCATGGGCGAGCTGTCCTGGATGTCGTCGAGGATGAGCGACGAGTTGTGCAGCAGGTCGATGACGCGCTTGACGACGCCCAGCTGCGCCGACGGCACCCGGCACCACTGGTTCATGGCGTCGATGAGCGACGTCCGCACGCCCTTGGACGGCATGCCGCTGACGTAGTCGATGGGCGCGTCGATGGCTGCCCGCCCGAGTTTGGGCATGTCCGAGTAGGGCGGCTTGCGCGCTTCTTCTTCTTCTTGTTCTGAGGATGACGAGAGCGAGATTTGGCTGGAGAGGGCGGTGGTGTTGCTGCCCGACGCCGCGTCCATCAAGTCGTCGTCGCTCTCGGTGCTCGACACGCTCGATCCCGAGCTCGGCTGTGATGTGTCCTGGACCTTGGCGGGCCACGTATCTGCCGCCTCGCCGGACCCTGTCATCGTTTGCTGCGTCGGGATGTGATACCGCGGGGAGTTGGCGCTCCAGAAGCTGACGCCGGCAGCCATGGAGCCCGCGAGCTCGACGCGTTTCCGCAGGTAGAGACGCGCCAACGGGTGGGTGTTGTAGAAGTCGTCGCGGAGGCGGGAGTACTCCTTCTCGTAGCCGATAATGAGGTTCCTGATGCGTTGCTTGCCCGCCTCGGCCGTGAGGCCCTCCTTGCGCATGAGGACCGCCACGGCGTTGGTCAGCTTCTCGATGTTGCCGTTCGCCTGGATGTACTCAATGTCCCAGCTCCAGTAGTCGTTGTTGAGCATGGCGGCCTTCTCGGCGGCCCAGGTGAGCGGTCGTATCAGCTTCTCCTCGTCGTCTGTGAGCTTCTCGCCGAGACCGAAGACGGTTTTCGTCCAGTAGATGCTGTTTGGCTTAGACTAACGGCGAGCTTCTGAAGGAGTGCATGATGTGGCTTACTCGAGTCCGGCGCTGAGGCGTCTGAAGTGCAGGTAGTCCTCCATCGTCTCCCACTCCACACCAGCGGCCAAGGGGGTCCAGCCGGCCTTGCAGCTCTTGACGAGATCCAGGCCAAGCACGGGGTCTAGCCTCATAAAGTCGAGCATGACTCTGGCAACGAGCTTCTTCTTCTTCATCATCTCCAGGTCATGGTCACGTTGTGGCGCTGCCTCTCCGAGGGAGTCGGTCATGGCCCCAGAGAAGCCGGCCCATTGCTCTTGGGCGATTGTGTCATTCTCAACCTCCTCAGTTGCGTCTTTGTCACTCGTCAGGTCAGTCAGTAGAAGGAGAGAAGAAGAGCCAACGCACCGTCGATCAAGAAGAAGAGGTCGGTGAGATAGGATATCGAGTCCAGGCGCTCAGGGATGGTCTCGCAATAGATGAGAGAGCAGAAGCTCCCCACCGGAGAGAAGGACACTCTGTTCCGGTCTATGTTCTGGTTGCCGGTATGGTCCGCCCAGTCCTTGAGCACACGTGAAGACGCGCCGTTGGCCAGGTCGTCTCTGTTGTTGATCCTCACGGGCAAAGTCGTGAAGCAGCCAGTTGCCTTGACCACCTCGGGGTTGATTAGGGTAGAATACTTCCACATTTCAGAAGCCATGGTGCATCGAGTTCAACGAAACCGAACAGGGAGGATTGATTTGCAGACCTCATCTCAGATCCACGGAATGGATGCCGTATTTGAGTCCGACGTCTCTGTCATCTCAT
This sequence comes from Colletotrichum lindemuthianum, assembly GCA_001693025.2. Classification (NCBI taxonomy): domain Eukaryota; kingdom Fungi; phylum Ascomycota; class Sordariomycetes; order Glomerellales; family Glomerellaceae; genus Colletotrichum; species Colletotrichum lindemuthianum. The sequence continues at coordinate 239,976 of MASP02000414.1, read as the reverse complement.
CGTCCATCGTCACAGGCACGACGACCGCTTCAGTCACCAAAAGACACCCCGGGATCGAACCTCCTCCTGTCCTATGATCTATGGGGCATCTTTGAGTGCCGTTCCAACCATCTGGGCATGTAGTTTCTGAAACATTGTCAATCATCACGGCATTCGCCGCCGCAATTACTCCCTCTGACTCGGACACTGTGAGAAGCGATATATACGATTGTTGATCAACCCATTTATAATGGCATCAGCACCGAAATATGACTCGCGCAGCAGCGCCACGTTGACCTTTGGCAGAGACATCACTCGCTGAACGTCTCCACGGAACGCGGCCCCAGGCAGTTCCTCAGCTCAACTTCAACACCAAGGGGCCTTGTAACGAAGCATCGTGGGCCTCGCACGAGGTTGGGATCTTCACCGGATGGGAAGCCTCTGACTCGCCGGCACTCGGTATCATTGCCCAGTGCCTGAGAGGCTGCAGTCCGCAAGTTTACGACACATTCATTCTGCCCTGGCATCTCAAAAGGTAGTCTATTACCTGCGGGGTGTGCAGAATTGCAGGGAACACCCCACGTGTCTTTTCAATCATTGAACATCGTCGTGAGCGATGTGGGGGAGTTGCAGACACCTCAGCCATTGCTACCGTGGAGCAGAGAGTTTATTGCAATTCATGCTTGATTGAAGCTTTGGGTCGTTTATCTGATCCTGAAGATCTGATCTGTAGGGATCTCGACAGCTAAAATGGCCTTCTTCCAACCGTCGTCCGGTAAGACCGAGCATCTCAGCCTCAACCGGACAGCTCAACCATGTTCACGTACGGGAACTGTCCACCGAGACACCACGTGCGAAATCCGGAGGAGCTTGAATATCACGGCTGTCGTACTCCTACGTCCTCGATTCACTGCCCTTGTTCGGCTTTGCCTTGATCGACAGTGCGGCACACAAATGCCGACAAAGGTGGATTCATCTCCAGCAGTTCAAATAACAATAACTCGAGTTTCAGGGACTTGTGCGGGCGTAGAGTCCCGCCAGACTCCACCACGACCGTGGCGGCCCCAGAGTCTCTGAGACGCGATGGATACGATGTTTTTGATAAAGCCCCTTTTGAGGGTTCGCAGCGTGCTTGGTGAGGAGTAGTTGGGCGGCAAGCAAGATGTTTATAGACAACGTACCATCACGAGGGCAGCGGATTCAAGGGGGAGAGTCGTCACCCGGATCTGAGTGGATAGTGTAAACATGAGCTCGACGTGGCTGCTGGTCGTCTGCGCCGTGAGTTGTCGCCCGCGTCCGGCTTCTCGCAGAACAAACCGTCTCGTCTTCTAACCGGCAGCAGTTCGTCGCGTACCGGCTGTCCATCATCCTGTACAACCTCTTCCTCCACCCCCTGAGCAAGGTCCCCGGGCCGCGTCACTACGCCGTCTCCTGGCTGCCCAAGTTCTACCGCCAGGTCTACTGGGCCGACTACTGGAAGCACGCCAAAACGCTGCACGAGAGGTACGGCCCGGTCGTCCGCGTCGGCCCCAACGAGCTGTCGTTCTGCTCGGGCAGGGCCCTCGACGACATTTACGGCGTCAAGACCAGGGGCCGGGCCGAGTTCCCCAAGGACGCCGTCTTTTACGACGTCCGCGGCACGCCGCTCAACGACTCGATGATCTCGGCGGACCAGCCCACGCACCGCATGCTGCGGAAGCAGGTGGCGCCCGCCTTCTCCGAGAAGGCCATGAAGGCGCAGGAACCCGTCATCCGGCGCTACGCCGACATGATGGTGGCGGAACTGCGCGACAGGGCGGCCGCCGCCGACGGGGACGGTGTTGTTGACGTTGTCGACTGGGTCACGTTCGCGACGGCGGACGTCATGGCCGACCTGTCGACGGGCGAGTCGCTGTACTGCATGGAACGGGGCGAGATGGACCCCTTTGTCGACATGATCCTGCACGTGTCGCCCTTCATCGGCCTGCTGCAGCTCTTCAACCGGCTGCCGCTGACGAAGCTGCTGTACAGGCTCGTCTCCAGCCAGAAGGGGTTGAAGACGTGGCTCGAGACGGTCGACATTGTCGCGCAAAAGGCCGAGAAGCGCGAGAGGATGGGCAACGACCGGCCCGACTTCATGGCCATGATCTGGGCCGAGAACGACGACCGCGAGTCCTGGACGAGGGACAAGATTATCAACTTTGCGCAGCTGCTCTTCTTTGCGGGGAGCGAGACGTCCGCCACGACGCTTTCCGTGGTCATCTTCCACCTCTTGACGAACCCGCACGCGTACAAGAGGTTGGTTGAGGAGATACGGTCCGTCCAGCACGACGACGGCATCACGTTCGCCAGGTTGGCCACCATGGAGTACCTGACGGCCTGCATTGACGAAGGCATGAGGATGCGTCCCGTCGTTGCGGCCGTTATCCCACGTGTCGGACCCCCTGGCGGTGGGATAGTCGATGGACTCTTTGTGCCTGAGGGGGTGAGTACAGCTGAACTACCTTGGGTTGAAGATTGTGAACGTTGGCTGATTTACGAACCAGACCACCGTGGGCGTGCCTCAATGGGCAACCCATCACATGGACGCCAACTTTGCCGAGCACAACTCCTATCTGCCTGAGCGGTGGTTAAAGTCATCCGCAAACGATCCGCGGTTCGCAGCGGACGAGAAGGGCTCGTTCCAACCGTTTGCAAAGGGCCCCAGGAACTGCTTGGGCAAAGGGTAGGTCGACTGTTTCCGCACAGAGAGAGATCAAGAGACTGACGCCCCATCACAACAGGTTTGCCTACGGTATGATGCGCATGTTCCTGGCCAAGCTCTTTTGGCACTTTGACCTGGAACTCGAGCCAGAGGACCGCGACTGGGACGTCAGGCCAGACTTTACCTCTGTCGTGTTCTGGGCCAAGCCCAAGATGCACGTCAGGTTAACGCCGGCCAAGAGGTGATGTCACATTGGGGGTATTATAAGGTTATCTAGACAACTAGACAAACGGGTTAATTTGAGCCTCCCCGCATTGCGTGCGATACAAGTAAATGCCTCACTTGATAAACCGAACCTCTTGACACGTATCACTATCATCGGGATGCTGGACTTGTCTCTCGCGTTGTGCTGCAAAGCTGTGCGGACTCAATCTCTGCAAGTTACAAGGGACTGAGTCTCCGCGAACAGTCGATCTCACTCTCATCAACGTAACTGGATAATGCAACTTGATTCTGTGTACAGCTTGCTCGCCGTCACAACCAACTCCTTCGTCTCTGTTCGAAAATTAAGATCCTGATTAGCTAAGGCGCTTGTGACAGCTGGCGCCGAGGCTGCCGGTCCGGTACCTGCCAGACTGGATTAGTCAGCTGCCAAGTGCATCGTCGGCATTCGGACTATCGTGTCAATAGCTTCAGTTCCATACCCAAGACTCCTCCTGTTTCACCTGTCACGGACCACTGAATCGTTCAACGTCGCCCCTCTCTCATCCCTCATGTCAAGCTACCAGCCCGACGAAACACTCTCACTCTTACCCTCTCAAGTGATACTCCCCGACGTCGAGGACGAAGAAGAGACGATGAGCAGCCAGGTCTACTGGAAAGTCGGAGCCGTCTTCGGCGCCACCGCCGTCGGCCTCGGAGCTTTCGGGGCTCACGGCCTCAAGAACCGCATCTCCGATCCGGCAAAGATTGCCAGCTGGTCTACCGCCGCGCACTACCAGGTATGCATGCCTGTCTCCCTCTTTCGTTCACCGACATGAACTCGGTGTTGTGGGAAATCAATCTCTGCGCTCACACTCACACTCACACTCATCTCATCTCGCCAGCTCGTCCACGCCGTCGCCCTTCTCATCGCGCGCCAGAACCCCATCGCCTCCGGTCTCTTCACCGCCGGCATGGCCATGTTCAGCGGCAGCATCTACGCTCTCATTCTCAACCCGGACCTGAAGTTCCTCGGCCCGGTGACTCCCGTCGGCGGGCTCTCGCTCATTGCCGGATGGCTTGTGCTGGCGTTTACCAAGGGCCGCTACGGACTTCGCGTCTAGGAGCCTTGGTGCTTGTTCCGCTCATGGATTGTATTACCACCTATATGACATCTCTCAGTTGTCTCGACGTCAATAACAGACTCGTCTCCTCTCAGACCCCGCGTATTCATTTTCATTTACGATTTAAGCGATGCCACAATGAATCAAGACCCTAGATTACATTATCGCAGACAATCCCATTACACACCAAGCCCTCCCGCCAATCTAAACGTGCCGTTTCAAGTATCAATCCGTGTCAAGGCCACGGTCGTGTTCAATGAGCCGCGAGAGCTGTTCGTGCTCAGACTCCCGCCCAAGGCGGCCGTGTATGCCAGGTTCCACGCCAAACTCAACCCGTCGAGGTACGTGCTGTTCATCGACTGCTTCCTCATAAAGTCGTAACTCTCCACGGCGCCGGCCTTGTCCGCAATGGCGAGGTTGACGTACACGTGGCCGACGAACCCCCCGCCGGTGAGGTAGCCCGTCTTGTTGTCGGCGAAGTACTGCTCCCACTCGTCGCGCACAAAGGCCGCCTTGCGGACGTAGGCGCTGCTCGGCACGATGGGCAGCATGTGGATGCCGTGGGTGAAGGACACTTCGTCGCCGAACCAGGTGGTGTGGTTGACCTTGCGCTCGAACAGGATGCCCGCGACGCGGTTGTCGACGTACTGGGGCGGCTGGACGTCGTTGTCCCGGTCGAGGAGGTAGTACGACTGCAGGCTGCGCGCGTTGACGGCGAGCTGGAGGTTCCCGCGGGCCTCCATGTCGGCGTTGCCCGAGGCGCGGCCCCACATCTTGATGGCGTACGTCGAGAAGGCGTCCTCGGCCGAGGATTCCTGGTCCTTGCCGTCGGGGGCCTCGATGACGCCGCGCGCCCAGCTGTGGCCGTGGAACCAGTCGAAGGAGCGGGAGAAGGGGAAGAAGGGGTCCTCGGTCGAGGGGTTGGCCCAGTCGCGGACGAGGTTGTCCACCCACATCTTGTTGACGGAGCTGTCGCGCGTGAGCCACTCGGGGTCGAGGTGGGCGATGATGGCGGCCGTGTAGACGTAGTAGCCGTAGTGGAAGTTGTGGTCGTTGTAGTACGTGTTGCCAAAGTCGACGGACGTGTCGCCGTTGCCGTAGGAGCCCGACGAGACGATACCCTTCCACAGGTTGTCGTAGTAGAGCGGGTTCGGTTCCTCGTTGTTGACGTACCGCGCAAAGGCGGCCTCGAGCTTCCGCAGAGCTCGGGCCGTGCGGGTCGTGTCTTCGGCGATGTTGTTCATGGCGTAGAGCGCCCGCGCGTACTGGGAGAAGGCGATGCCCGAGTAGTACTTGGACGTCAGGTTGGTGAGCCTGACGATGTTCACCGCCAGCTCGGTCTTGGCCGCCCTGACGATGGCCCGCTTGGCTTCGTCCGACACGGTCCCGCCCGGCGCGTCCTTGGATCCCACGGAGCCGTAGCGGGGAGACCACGGGTCGAATCCAATGTCCGTCGGGAGGTTGTCCTCGACCATGGTGAAGGCGTCTGCCAGGACAGCAGTGGCGATGCCCTTTGTCGTGCTAGCAAGCGTAATCTCCGTGACGCCCTTCTTGGTCTCCTCGTCAAAGGACCGGACGTGGTGCGGAAGCGCAAACATGAGGAGGCTAGCGTCTTTGATGCCACCCTTCTTCCACGCGAGCGTGTACGTGCCCGTACTGCCCGAAACCGTGCCCGAGATGGTTCCGTTCGTGGGGTAAGCACCGGCGCCCTGGTTGAAGACGTTGATGCCCGCTTTGCCTCGGGGGTTCCTGGCAACCTGGACTGTGCCGGTGAAGCCCTTTGGGCCGGTCAGGGTCCCCCTGTCGGTCATGCGAAGCGTCGGTTTCTTCGAGTCACCAGCGGGCGTCATGTAGATGAGCCAGCTTGAACCGTCGCCCACACGGGCACTCCACCCATACACCCCGTCGCTGAGACCGCGAGACACGAGCGACAGGCTGGTCAGGTTCTGAAAGTGCTTCTCAGACTGGATCAGGACGGAAGCACCGTGGTACACGCCCGTCACGAAACCCATTCCCTGGACGAGGGGAAAGGACACGACGGGCTTGCCTCCCTTGGAGGTTGCGAGATTGACATTGACAGAAAAGGCCGTCAGCGAGTCCGTCGTCAACACGGTTCCGTTCCGCAGCTCCTGTGCGGAGAGCGCGATGGACTGGCGAAACGGAGGGTCCTCGAACGACTTGACAGGCGTTCCCGCCCCGTAGATGAAGTCGTCGCGGTCCGTGTGCGCCACGGAGAGTCCGTGGCCTTGCTTCACGGTGTCGTTGGACCACCAGACCGAGTACGGATGCGTCCACGTCGCGTTGTCCTGCTTGTTGATGAAGAAGTTGGCGTAGAACTTGTTGGTCTGGATCGGTCCGTCGTGCTTCACCCCGACCGGCTTCTGGGGATGGTCGTCTCGGAACGGAACCATAACCGGGCGGTCAAAGGGAAGTGGCGCGAAGACGTCGTTTGAACGCCGAGAGTTCAGATGCTTGGGTTTCGATGGCCCGTTGGGTGGGAAGCCCCGAACGTGATTGTGCTTGTGTGGGGACTGATGGGAGGAGACGGACTCCACGAGCGCCAAGGCGGCCACCAGATAGGCGTAGAGCAGCATGTTTGCTGTTTAAAGGAGCGACTGTTTTCAAGAGGACGCTCGACAAAGAACGCCGTTGAAGTTCGGATTGCGGGCTGCTGGTCGAGGAACCAAGCTTTGGCTCCCTCGTCTGAACGGGAATGGCTTCTTTTTGAGAGAAGTCCATATTGTGATCGGCATCAACTCTCCGTCCGTCGCCTTCAGGGAGGGGGGGGGATTAGACTTTTGCTCCATTTGGAGAGTAATGCACTGTCACGGTGGGATCCTGGACGAACTCTCGACTGGGTAGTGTAGACGGCCGTCGCCGAGTAATAGTGAATGGGTTCAACAGTGTTTGTCGTCTTGTTTCACGGCGGCGGGGCATATTTGAGGGGCCGAAGCTGCATAAACTCCCAATTCGACCTAGATTACTAGGTAGTGAACAATTTCATTGACTCTGTGCTGAGACTACTGCGTATAGTGTTTGCAAGGTTTCGACTCGGCCACCCCTTTCGCTGTGTCTTATTCTTATGTCGTCATGGATGTCTGTATAGTTCCTTGGCATCCGTATCCGTACATGATGTTGAAAACAGCTGGCATAGAGCGAGCGGCCGTCACGATGAGGATGAAGCTTGAAGGGCTTTTACACGTCTCTTTCAGACGACATGGGCATACTTGAACACCAATCATGGCGAAAGAGGTGCAGCCCGTCCACGGTTAATGTTTGACGACAGAGCTTGAAAAAACTAGAAAAGAGGAAGAAGAGAAGCTTCGACCGTCATCAAACTTTGTCTTGAGAACCTAGAAATGTCAAGCAACCTCGGCCATCCCAGACCTCACCGGTTGACGGACGTCTCTAGATGGTGGGTTAGAGATTACTCTACTCGAATCTTCAACCAGCCAAACAAACATCGAACACATGGCAGTTGTGGTGAACCATACCGTTAGGCCTACGGAGATGGGTAGGTAAAGGCTTGTTCATGTTCAAAGCTATCTGCAGAGCGGCATTGTCTGATATATGGGTTCATGGGTGTATCTTACGTAAGGAACACCTTATATAAGCAGGCCATGTGACCCGGGATAGCAGCCCACAGGCCTGAAGCTATCACGACAGCAGTCAATCCTCTCACGAACAGTACAAGATATTGACGACCGCACTCAAAGCGGTACCGGTTAAGCAGCCACGCTGAAGCCTCACGAGTCCTCCGCGCTTGAATCCTTTCCAGCATCGTCGTCTGCCTTCTCGTCGTGCCAACCTTCGAAATCGTACTCATCTTCTCCGGCGTGAAGGACATTTCCAACATAATTCCACTGCCAGGTGAATCCTTTGTACAGTTTCGCAGACGGCTCCGACCTCAACTCGAAGCGACAGGTCGCAAGCCACTTTGCGCAAAGAGCCACGTCAAGCCTGGTTTCAACCGCATTCGCCTTCACGTTCGGCAACCTAAGATACGGGCCCAGCTGGGCTGCCCATCCCAGCTCGCCGTCCCAAACAAAATCCGAAAGACCATCCGCGGGCCAGTCCCTGACCACGAGCAGCTCGAGCGCCTCGAGCACGGTGCATCCGCAGATGCCCGTATCTTCATACTGCATCGGCCCGCCGAGCGCGGTGGCGCGTATCTGCCCACGCCAGCCAAACCCCTCGACTTGGGCTGCCACGTGTTTGATGGCATTCTCAAAGCCCAGTTGCGAGGGCGTTCCCGAGTTGATGTGAAACGCCCGACCCGTGACCCTGTCGAACAGCACACACGTCCAATGCACCTCGTCGACGACGAAGTTCCACACCAGGAGACGGCCGCACCGTGCCTCGTTCAGGTCGTAGTCGTCGAGGGCGTGGCTTTCCACCTGGAGCTCCTCCCAGTTTGATATGTTGACGGAGTGACGCATCACGAACATGGCCCAGTTGACCTCGCGAGAAATCATGTGCTGGCCCGCGCGGAGGGCCGGGCCGCAGATGCCTCCTTCGTCTGCGTCATACCAAATGACTTCAGAGGCAAGATGTCTCTCCAACGTGTAGATGTTGCCGATGTGGCTGAATGGCGGGACACTGTGGTGGTATTCGTCCCTAGGCCACGGTTCAACGCCGGGGAAGCTCTTGGTGATGTTTTCGCGCACGGCCCACTTGTCAAAATCGTCGCTTTGGATGTCACCGAGCCGGCCCTTGAAGGCTCTGTTGGAATACTGCTTCGGCCGCGAAGTGAAGATGCTGAGTCTCGAGCCGATTTCTCTGTTGTGGCGGTGCGCTGGGATGGGACGGATGGCGGCATATCGTGCGTCGAGATGGAATGTGTTTTCTTCGTCGGGGTGTACCGCAAACATAAAGTCCATTGGCTTGCTGAGTTTTCGGTCTTTGAAGGCCTCTCTCATCTTGTCAGACATGGTTTCAGACATGCTGGAGTGGTGATTGACGAGGTTGGAGATGTCGGAGAAGGGGTTTGACGCGTGAAGTTTGAACGTTGTCGAACGATGGCTGTCGGTCAAATAAGAAGTGTAGAAAATGAGACCATACAGAATGTTCTTTCTTGGACGTGGTTTTGACAGGCCTAGAACTTTCTTGGACGCGGTTTCGACAGACCTAGAAGACGCCGCTATTTATGGGTCGCCACATCGAGAAACACAAGGTTGCGTCTTCAATGCTCAAATTGTTTAGGTTTTGCAGCTGAACAATGCCAAACGGGTTCTCGTCGTCTACAAAGGTATTGTTCCAACTTCCGGTAATCTGCAGAGCCTCTACTCAAATTGGTCTAGTCGTTGTTCCCTTTTGAGTATTGATTGCTATAGTCAGTCTGATTTCCAACACTCTGGCAGAAGATTACCAGCCTTGAAATTGGACTCGTGTGTAGGTACATCGTATGCGAACCGTACTGGTGGTTTGCCCGTCAGGTAAGAGCTGGACACCCAACGCTCGTAGGAGGGTGTTATGATGACGTCGCACTACATCATTCTCTTCATTGGTAAGACACCAAGAGGTACGCGTACGCGCAATGTAGAAGTGTATCAGCAATCTCCACTCGTTGGAACACAATTATACAAACCTACTGTCCGGACATGGATTTTCTGAGCAACAAGATATCTGGGGAAATAAACCCTTTGGGGACATCAAGCCCATGTACATATATCATTTGAGGGCATTCGAATGCCTGATCACAATGTCTATCTACCTACAAAGAACACGCTCTACCTTCCCTATTCGTCATGTGCCCTCGTCTGTGTACAGTGTACAGTGTCACGCGTCGTTCCTGCCGATTTGGAAGTCCCAGTTGTCTGACGCAAGCCTCCCTGGCCCAGTTCCTTCTCGAAGAGGTAAGCATCGCGGCACCGCCCAAGCCTGAGACTTTTCCTCTTTTCCTCCCCCCCCCGAATCGGCAGATATTTCTTTTCTCCATCGACCACCCTCCCACCACAGTCCACTAATATCACCACTCATCCCACCGCCATCTTTAGCAGTGGCATTAGCACACGTCCTTTTCAGACTCAAGGCTGGTGGTTGCTAACAAGCCCAACGCAGTTGTTACTACGAGTTGATGGAGAGACTTGGAGCCATGCGTGAAAGCCAGAGCCGGCAATTCCCGCTCTTGAGGCTGCCTCAGGAGCTTCAAGATGCCATCGCCCACCTGTTGGACTTCGATGATAAGCTTCGGCTTTCATCCACCTGTGCCCACTGGCGCTCGGTCCTGACGCCCACCACTTTTCGCTCCGTACGCATCGCTGGCGGATGCCACAAGGTGCAGGCCGGGCTGCTGGGGTTGAAACCAGCCACAATCAGCGCCTTCAAGTAAGTACTGTCATGTCTTACGACTTTAAGTGTTCCTTGCAGGACTGACGTGATGTAGGTCCTTCCATCTCGTCATTCACAGACGAAAAGTTTTCACTCTCGACAATCCTCTCAAGCACAAACCCCAAACCTCACAAAATACAGCGTACAACATAATAAATCGGGTGTTAGAAGTGCTGAGGGGTTCAAGTATTGAGGAGCTTGCCCTGGATCTCGATATGCAACATGACTGCTCTCTCATGCGCAACTTCAGGCGTTGGCTATATTCAGTCAGGTCTATCCGCGCCCCCCCTTCTTACTTTTTACACATGCCGCAGCTTCGTATCTTTCGCTTGAAGTGTTCGGAGGTTGACACCAGGTCCCTTGACTTTATGCAATTGTTTCTAGAGGCATCAAGTAGCCTGAGAATTCTGCAGTTCTGGGAGCTGCCTAACTTGGAAGCTCGTGGGTTCGAGAGCGCCAAATTTATCACTTCGCTATTCATTGGAAACGCCGGAGTCCAGCATGGGCGGCAGACCAAGTTCGATGCAGACACAGTCCGCAAGATCTTGATGCTTTTCCCGAACCTTAGAGACCTCGCGCTGTATGGCGTTTTACACCATGGGTCACATCCAGGTGAGGGAATATGCCAGGTAAGTCACGGGAACTCATTTCAAGGGGAAAGACATCTTTCTAACCGCCATTTCTAAGGTCATCAAGAAACACAGTCAATTTCTGGAGCGACTGGCGATCCCTTGCAAGGGCAGGGAAAAGCGCTTACACACCAACAATCAATTGATAGCCTATCACTTCTCCGCTCTTCCAAATTTGCGCCGTTTCCAAATGCTTCCAATGCACCGGGGAGTTGCTGAAATTGAAGTTGCCGTGCGCTACGTTCCCAGTGCAGCGGCCGAGGTGGACGTTTCTCAGTACAAGGAGTTTTGTCCCTCTTTTGAAGAGACTGTCCCACTCGGGTTCGTCGTTGGAAAGGTATCCGCTCCAACTGGCCTGCAGAGATGGCCCTTCAACCTCGGCCGTCAGGATAACCGAGTGCACACGAGCTTCCAAGAGGAGGAGGAGGAGGAGGAGGAGGATTATACGGCAGAGAGCTGGGATGTTGAAAAGGAGGCCAGATGGGATATGCTCTTTGAAGTTTGAGGGGGTGAATCATCAGCGAGAGGCCAAGGTTGACGGAAGCCATGGAGAGCTTTGAAATATGGTTAGGCTACCTGGAGAGCCGTACTGAGGGGAGGATGAGGAAGCACCCAAGGGTTCAAGTACCCTTCAATCGTGGCGTAGCCTGTTTCACAGCGGATATCACATAGAAAGTAGCAAGTAGCTGCACAGCAACTGTTTTGCCGCTCATCGCAGGGCTTGCTTGATGACAAGTGGTATTTCTTTCTCGAAAGAAGGCGGGCTGTCACGTATTAACTTCGACACGAGAGTTTCTGACGCTTCCATGCCATCTCTATTCAAAAGACTGGACGTAACTTCTGGAACGTCAGCAGAGGCCGCTCTCGGACACAGGTTGACTTCCACCAACCCCTTCACTCTTGCAATTTCCAAGGCCCTGCAACTAATAGTAGAAATCTCAGCTGTACACAAAATGCTGCTGCCTGGTACGCACTAGGCCTCCAACACAAAAGAAATTACAACAAAGACAAGAAGCATGTTAAATATCAATGTAATTTTTCAAGTCCATTTAAGAAGCTAGCAAACCAAGAGTCATGCCTTTTGAAAGCTGTCCAGCATTATTCGTCGGTAGGGGAATACAAGATGAGAGCATATGGCGGGATCTGAATGTCGTGTTGAAAGCGCCATCACATGTCTGGGCTCTCAGCCAAAGGGTCCATGCGAATGGCATGCCCAACCTGTACCTGCAGCCACAGGTGGAGAAGCCACAGCTGAGCCTGCTTCATCTCGTCCGGAATCTCGACCTCGAAGGCCAGTTGTTCGTTGCTGAGACCGGCTCCCAGCTTGACGGCCTTCCCATCGACCAAGACCTCGCTTCCGATGAAGAGGAGAACGCAGCCGAGAGAGGCAACACGCATGTAATCAGGGATGACGATCTTCCGCAGCAGAAGGCGAGCGCGGGAGATGGGGAAGTGAAGCAGGGCATAACCCTGTCCCTCCAAAACGAAGCCGAATATACCCATGACCAGGACCGTTTGCGGTCCGTAGTAATCCTTGACTTGTTTGTTGCCGACAACGTGGCTGACGTGGCTGACGTGAAAGACGCTGGCACCGGGGACACTGGCGGTCAGGTTAGTCTCTGGGGGAAAAAATCAAGTAGGAGGGAGTCGTGAACTAACGTGCGGGCGTGCGCGAGAGGGCCCTCGATGTTTTGCAGATGGTGGAACCGCAGCTTCTTGCCCCGTTGCACGAAGAAAAGACGCTCGGCATCAAGGACTTTGCGGTCGGTGAGGGATAACGAAGCCATGTTGTCTGATGCGTATGGTCAGCATTTATGGTATCTACCGGGTAGAAGGAGCTTACCAAGATTGTCGAGGCTAGCCTCGGTGACCAGACCAAAGTTGTGACGGAGATGGTTGGACCAGTTGGCATGGCCGTAAGAGTTTCGAATAACTCCATGAGCGAAGCAGGTGACTGGGGAAAGGTCTGAGATGGATGATATGTAGTCTGTCGTCTGATGCTAGAAGATACGATGGCAAGAGAGGCAGTCGAAAGAAGGGGAGAGTCTGTTGGTGATAAAGACGCCAAGAGAACCTGAAGCTACCTGGAAGTTGATGCAAGAAATCAGAGGACGACAAAGACTGATTTCAAAGAAATTCCATGGGAAAAACGCAAGTATCCATACTATGACAAAGGCAGCCGGGAACAGCATTGTACACAAACAAGGGCGTACTTTATCGTCTAGACCTTGGTTCAGATGCATTTCGGATCAAGGAGTTCATTTCGGATGCTTTCTCCTGTAGCTGGATCTGCAGCAATCCGACGTCAAGCCAGCCAGTCTCAAATCAAGCGAAGCAATGGCAGCAAATGTCGTCCATTTAGACGCTGCGCTGAACCGAGACTCGACCGAGACGAGCTGCCTGATCAAGCGAGGCATCCGGGAGCCCACAATCGCGAAGCAGACCGGGCATGTCATCACAATGTCAGTTGCGCCAAAATGCCCAGATAAGTACTGCTTTTTAAGGACTAAAAACCACTAAAACTTCGGAATGTGATAGAATCATGCCTGCCTGATAGACAACAGTCCGAGTGCCCTTCAGCACGCGAAACCCAGCTCACCAATGCTACGGGGCGGGTTGCCTTCGAGTTGTAATTTCTTCGCTAGCATCATATTAAATCTCGCGGAAACAAGATTGGGAGAAGCATCTGTGTCGTTTGTACCTCGCTGGAAGCCACTATTGGGACAATGTAAGCTGAGAATCCAACCTAACTGATGTTGACCGCGTGTCCATACACCGCGTCGTTCCCCCTGGCCCTGTTGTTCATACTCTACATATCACGGTCTCTCTCTCCAAACCAAATATCGCTCCGTACCAGAACCGCCCAGCCCAGCGAATCATCTCACTACTCACTGCCAAACAGCGGACGACCTTGACGCGCAACGCTTCTGCCAATGCTCGTGTAGGTAAGTTCCAGTAGCCGCGATGGCATCTGGGCAGTATCGCTCGTGGCACTATCACAAGCCATCATTATCACACAACAAATAATCACGTTCAACCGTTCCGCAAGCTTACAGAGACAAAGCAGCCTTGTCGCCATTCTAATGGATATTGTCCCAGTCAAGGTGCGACTTGACCCTAAGCTTCTGAAATCAGACGTAATCGTTAAAGAGCTGGTTTCCAGCACCGTTTCTACGGCGCTTCGGCAGCGCGGAGTAGTTCATCAGCGTGATGGCGCCACCGCGGGCGCGCGTCGTGGCAACGGCCATTCTCTCGCGGTTGTTGATGAAGGCCGAGATGTCTCCGGACCGCACCACGTCAAAGATGACGAGGTCCGCCTCGGAACTCATAGAGTTATCGATTGTGCGGGCGGTGACGTTGCACTTGAAGACGCCAGACGCCGTCATTCTGCTGATTTCGTCTCGGTAGGCGAGCATCTGTGCCGAGTACGGTGTCACATTCATGATCTCTGGTAGCTTGCCTGGAGAATCTACTGGAATGAAGTATTCACTTCCAATTTTGAATACAAAGGACTTTCTTTTGGCTTTGATGACGTTGATGCCATTCTCAAAGCCATGCCAATCTACTATTGTTATATAAATCAGTTGAACGCAGGCTTCTGGTCTGCCGAGTTGACACCCGTCAGATATCCCACGCGATCCTTGCAGTAAAACTCGACGGCAACCTTCCCCTCCAACGCTGCCTTTCCGTCATCGATACCGCCAGCCTTGACGCAGTAGACGTCGGGCATTACATCCAGTGCGGTGTACAGACTGGAACCGCAGTTGGGGCAGAAAAAGTGTCTGTTATTCTTGCCCGAGTCTCCCGTGATGTCGTAGAACTTAGTCTCTCCTGATGACACGTGAGCTGAAGTATTCTGGATCAAAGTCAACAACAAGAGTTCGTACCTTGAGTTACCTTGAACGATGTGCGAGGCACGACGGCGTTGGATGTAAAAGCTGAGCCGCTCCACTGCAACTGGTTAGTTCTACTTCTGGTCAAGAGGTCGGGTTGATGGTGGAATCACCTTTTGGCAGTCTTTGCAGTGACACAAAGCCGTCGCTTGAGGATCCTCTGCCTTCAAGTCAGCCCATCTGTTACACATCCAGCTCCATAGCACGAGAGTCCCAACTCACCTGCGCTCTCATACTTGACAGCTTGGCACATGCAGCTCCCCTTGAAACCCATCTTGTCGACTGGAATTGGCAAACAGGTACTCTCAAAATCGTCGAGGTGTAAAGGTGATGTTCCGTCCATCAGGAGAACGGCATCCGTTCCTCCTTTTAAACCAGCTGCTGAGACTCTCGGCTAGTATTAGGTCCGGCATCGAAGCGGATGGAGATGCCGTCATCGTCATCAGGATCGTCCAAGCGGGGTGCACCGACCCCACGACCGGGATGTCAACCAATCACATGACACTATTCCGGCGACCGTTGGTCTGATATCTGTACTCCGAAGGGCGCGATGCTCGTCTGACGAGTTTTCAGACGGATAAAATAGAATTTTATTGTGTGATTCATGAAAGATTTGTGCTGCATTTGTAATCCATTTTCCCAATACCACCAGCTGAAAGTCTTCAATTTGAATCGGCCTGTCGCTTGTGCATCGACCGCGTCCATCTAGACCCCGCCCCTGATCTGCGGAAGATATTGTTCCGCTTTCAACCTACAAAAGCCTCGCCGAGTTCCGGGCGCAATGCCAATACGCCCTGGTTAGATACTGGGAAGTGATGCATTCGCGCATTTCAAGCCTCCCATGGCTCCATTCATGCTCTTCGACTCCAGGCCGCAAGTTGAAATCTCCACGACGACTTTGATCGGCGTCCTAAACAAGCAGCAAGTCACGAGTCCGGCTTTGTGAACTTGAAAACGCGATGAAGAGGATTACGGTTCAAAGGCAAGTCTATCATTGCTATGCTTCCATTCTATGTGTATGGCTATGCTGTGCGCTCAAACCAGCTGATGAAGAGTCATCTGCTTGACATTCCAAGCATCAGAGAAGCGAAACAGGACGCCGACGGCTATGCAAAACCCCATCTACGTCGCTCTATCCAGGCTCTGCGCCTCGCACATCTTCTTGTACATGCCACCTTGCTTGATCAGTTCATCGTGCGTGCCAGACTCGACGACTCGACCGCCGTAAAAGACGCAGATCCTGTTGGCTTCGCGGATGGTGGACAAGCGGTGCGCAACGGCGATGGTAATGCGGTCCCCCGTGCGCGCAGCCTCCATCAGAGCCCTTTGCACGACTTTTTCCGACTTTGTATCGAGTGCGCTAGTGGCCTCATCCAAGAGGATGACGCTTGGGTTGCGTACGAGGGCCCTCGCGATGGCGATTCTCTGCCTCTGACCACCGGAAAGCTGACTACCGCCCTGGCCACAGGGAGTTCCGAGTCCCTCGGGGAGGGAGCTGACAAAGTCCCAGGCGTTTGCGGCGCGGCAAGCTGCCTCGATGACATCATCATTGACAAGAAGCTGCTCTTCGGGGCTGACGTCGAGGCCTGCTGCGATATTCTCGCGAATGCTGCCCGGGAAGAGTGTTGGTTCTTGCTGCACGAGAGCGAGCTTTTTTCGATAGAGGAGAGGATTGATGTCGGTGAGGGGTGCAGAGCCATCGATGACGATCTTTCCGCTGGTGGGGTCGTAGAAGCGTTGGAGGAGGGAGATCATGGTGCTCTTGCCACAACCCGAAGCGCCAACAAAGGCGACGAACTGTCCACGGTCGATCTTGGAGCAAGAGTCAGCATTGTGCAGCTAGTGTGGCTCGGGAGACACTCACCGTGAGGGAGACGCCTTTCAGAACTCGCTTATCCGGCGCCAAGGGATACGAGAATTGGACGTCCTGGAAGTCGATGGAGCCGCAGTCGTCGGCTGGACCTTTCTCTTTGTTTTCAAGTGTTTCTTGGATGGTAGGTTGTAGTCCAGTGAGCCAGAAGTAGTAGTTGGCAGCAGTGTTTGCTTTGGTGAAACCTATACACGTGTCAGAACTACGAGTAGGGAAACGGGTCACGAAGACTGACTGCTCGAAAAGCTAAAGATGACTGCCGCAGACTGGCCAGAGAAGAACACGCCCATGAAAGAGATGATGAAGTTGGCGAAGCTGATTTCTCCAAGAGACACGAGCTTCGACCCCCACCTGGGCTGGTCAGCATACATGGTCGTTCTGTAACGATAGCTACAACAAGCTTACCAGAACCCGAGGGCCAAGATGAAGAACTCAATGGACTGAGTCAAGGAGAACCATATCATCATGCTGAAGAGAGGTTTGACTGAGCTCGAGATGGCGTTGTCCAACTCGTTCGTATACCTCTGCAGTGTGCTCCTCTCAATAGCCAAGGAGGAAACCGTGCGAATGGCACTCACTGTCTCGGAGGCCATCGATGCGCTTGCCGAGAACTTCCTGTCGATATCGCTATCCATCTTCGTTTCGATACGAATCCGGGCGTAACCCGCGAGCATCATGGGCGGCATGCCTGCACAGACACCGACGAGTCCCAGCTTCCAGGATATCACGATGGCCAATATGCTGGATGCAGTGACGTTGACAAAGGACAAGAAAGCCAGAGCGACGTTGAATCCCATCAGCTCAAAAATGGCCTGCGCATGGGAGTCGATGCGGCTATTGAGGGCGCCCACAGTGTTCTCCTCTCTGTCGAAGAAGCAGAGATCTTGTCGGAGCATGCCATTCAAGAGGCCCTTTCGAACTTTTTGATTGAGAGTCTAATCAGTTGTTAGTTGATTGTGAGTAGTTGTTGTGGCTTCCTCCGACTCTGCGACACTAACCTGTGAGATGACGTTCGTTGTCCAACCCATGACGAAGTACACGACCAAGTTGCCCACTGCCAAGACGAAAAACATCAGAGATATGAAACTTCCTCGCCCGACCATGTCAGACGACGAGAATATGTCCATGACTTCGGAGAGAAGCAACGCCTGGCCAGGAAAGACAGCGGCTGAATTGGAACCGTCAGAGAGGGCCCTACAACAGATGGAGCAGGCGACTCACCTCCCACGAGAGTGGTTAGAAACGCAGAAAAGTACCAACGTTTAATTTCCGGAGTCGATCGAATCAACAGCCAGACAGTGTGTATCAGACCTGTTTTCTTGTGACGTTCAAAGTCTTCCTTGTCCCGGAGAGTTGCGAAACGCTGAACGGCGGTATCGTACATGGCAAGGGGTGCAACAGGTTCGGCCTTCTCGGATACCTCCGAGGAATCATCGTCGGAGGTGCTGCCCATCTTCTCCTTCCTGTCGACGTGAAGGTCTTGCGCTTTGACAAGTCCGGCGTAGGCGCCATTGCGAGCGACTAATTCGTCATGTCTGCCTTGTTCGACAATCTTGCCCTTTGACATGACCACAATGTTGTCAGCGTTCCGAATGGTAGCAAGCTTGTGTGCAATGACAATGGTGGTTCTGTCTTTCGAGGCACTGTCCAGAGCCTGTTGCACGATACCCTCGGCGTGGGGATCAAGAGCGCTAGTTGCTTCGTCCAACAGGAGAATCTTCGGGTCAGAAATGACGCTCCGGGCGATGGCAATACGTTGTTTCTGGCCACCTGAAAGTAGTCCACCCCGTTCTCCAATGCGTGTTTCGTATCCGTCGGGAAGATTCGCGATGAAATCGTCGGCAAACGCAAGCTCAGCGGCGTACTTGACACGTCGCATCTGATCCTCCCTCGATGCGGTCTCCCATTCGGTGCCAACAAGGCCATTGACGATGTTGTCGAAAACCGTTCCATTGAACAAGACGGGTTCCTGATATGTTTAGCCAATATCAATCAAAAGGCTAGAATCTTTTACCTGCTGAACAAGCCGCATAGTGGTTCGGAGCCAGCTCAGGCGCAAGTCCCGAATACTGACACCGTCAAGCTTGATATCGCCAGAGGCGGTGTTGTACCATCGTTCGAGAAGACCTATGATTGTGCTTTTCCCAGACCCACTCGCACCCTGCGTCATGTTAGTCCATTCTTTGACGGGTGACATGCTACGCCTCTTTTACATACCACAAGAGCGGTGACCTTCCCAGCAGGGACATGGAGCGAGAAGTCCTCCAGTACGCGGATGTCCGGACGGGTGGGGTAGCTAAAATTGATTTGCTCAATGTCGATGACACCAGTGACATTCTCTGGCGTCCTTCCCGACTCGTCCAAGGCGTTGATCTCAGATTTTCTGTCAATCAGGACGAAGAGCTCCGAAGCGGCAGTTGCAGCACGGCTGAAGGAAGAAATATGCGGAGCAATACCGTTGATAGAAGAGGAGCCAATGATGACGGAAAACAGAACGCTGCCAGTGAAAAGTCAGCTACACAATCCATTATGACCTCCGGGAAGTGAAGCCCACGTGAAGACTGTGCCGATACCATCGACTTCTCGACGGGAGATCATCAAAATCCCTTGCCAGAAGGCCAAGCCCATACCAGCGTAGATGATGAAGTACTGCCAGCCAAACATGACACCATACAGGGGTGATTTCTTGCTGCAGATGGCCCAAGACTTGTCCAGATACGTTGAGTATTGATGTATGACTCTCGACTGGAGGCTGAAGGCTTTGACGGCGCGGACGCTTCCCAAGGCGCTCTCGGCGTATGTAGCGGCCTGGGCCAGTATCTTCAGGTTTCTGGTTTCGATGCCGCCATCAGCGCTGACAGCCGCGGCTATCACAATAGTCAACGCTGGTAGAACGCAGATGATGATCAATGTCAGCTTCCACTGGCTAACAAAAGCGATGATGAAGGCAGCGACAAAGGTAGCGATGGAGGCGAAAAACAGGCCAAGCTTCTCGGCGGTTCCAGACTGAATCAACTTGCCGTTGGCCGTGGCCTGCATAGAGATGGAACCGGAGGTTCCATGGTCGAAGAAGCTAATTTCCTGGCTGAGGGCGGCTCGCAGGTAGGTATGTCGGATGTTACGAGTGAGTCTGAAAGCAACATATGTGAAGAGCGAAGAGTAGATGTAGGTCATGGTGAAGCGAGCTATGCCAATGTAGACGAAGTACAAGCTGGACATTGAAGTCAGCGGTCGACGAGGAAATGAGACAGAAAGGCTTACGCATTCTTGCTGACAGCAGCCATGAAGCGGTCAGGGTCGGTCCGGCTGATGGTAGGGTCACTCATGATGTTCATCAGCGCGCCAATGACGAGGTTCATCGTGGCCAAAGCCACACCGGAGCCGATGGCGGCGAGTATGGCGATGGCCTCGAGGACATAATCAGTGGTAGACCCATACTTGAAGACTCTCTGGGAGGTATGCGGTCAGCAATGTTGGAAAGAGACCTCGGGGGCGAAAGGTGTAGCCACCAAGAATCCCCGAAGCCCAGGCGCTCTGGGACCTCGAGGAGATGAGCTCGTCGGTAGGCCCGTCTCGGTGGAATCAGAGGACAATTCCTTCTTCTCCATGTTGGAGAAGGCACCGATCGAGAGCGCACCGCAAGACGGAGAAGTTTGGACGGCGCAGATGCTTGGATCTTTGAGAGGGGATGATAGATGAGACGAGACGGACAGAGACGAAGACGAAGATGAAGTAGCGAGTAAGCTGAAGCGAATCCAAGCAAATGGAACAGGCTCTTGCGCCAACACGGGAAGATGGAGTAGCAGCGAGGGTGGTCAAATAGACGCCAGAGATCAAGGGCAGACTCGAACGACAGTCAGACCGGCAGCCTCTGCTATTGACGACAAACTGGCATCATTCGGAAGAGATAGAAATCTAGAAATGAGGACGCGGCTCGGAAATCAGTGTGGCCAATAGTCCTCGAGATACCGTCAATCGCTGAGCACTGAGCGCTTGGGTTTCCTGGCTTCTCCTCGCTCGACGCGAGGAGAAACAGCTGGAGGGGAGGACAAGTCCGCGTCAAGGTCCACGTCGACAGCCCGACCCGGCGGGATGGCGACCATCTGAGGTGGACTGCACGCGGACAAGGGGGTCAGTCCAAAGAAGGTTCACAGACTGAGCTTCCCATTGACATCGTTCTGGTTGGAGATATGAGGCGGCGGTGGTGCGAGCCGCCAAGGGACCGCGGCCGAGGCGATGGACACTCAGGTGGTAGAATTGGCTCGCAGGGCAAGACAAGACGTGGAGTCGAGGTCATTCCCGCAGGGCCACACGGCAGGCACGTGCCGACCAGTTGCCGATTATGGCAAGTACCTACCTAGGTAGGTATACTTTGCTTAGCACTGTCTCAGGGCACTTACCGACACTTTCCCAAGCTGTGTCCTTCCTGAGGTGCGGACGCCAGGCTTGCCAGGCCACGCGAATACAGAGGTACCTGGGTATGGGGCACTTAGTAAGATCGTTTTACGGCAATCGGAGTGCGGGGAGCCAAGATTCCATACTTCCGCATCCCTTGTCGAATTCCTCGGGTGTCTCCACCAAGAACCTCGACTCTGAATGCTTTCTCCACGTCCTCACCATGGAGTCTCACTTTCTACTCGTACTTGCGAATCCAAGGACGGATATTGCATCGAAGCCGGTGTCACCTGGAGCTGTAGGAGACGAACTGCAGTCCTCGTACATTTCACACCAATAGCAACAGCCGAAAGCAGAAGGGCCCAGCAGCCACAGCACCTTCCCTGCTAATTTTGATCTCAGACCCACATATTCAGCTTTCTCGTGGCTCGATTCTTTGCCAGGTGCCTCCTAACCAGTCACCACGATACCATGTTGGTTGACCTGAAGCTTTCTGACCCTTCACTCGCTTACACATGCAGCACTTACTTCTATACTTACCTGGACATTCCTACCTACCTGGACCCACTCAGTCCGTGGATTACGCCAAAACTCTCGTCGTATGTCGGTTTCGCTCTGCGGTTTCGGATCCGCGCGCGCATTTCTTAAGTTCTCTGTCGTAATCCTCCGTACCTTATTTTGCATCCAGCGGTATCCTCTCTTCCACGTTTACTTACCCCAACTGTCGGACTGCGAGTAGAACCCGACCCCGAGTTCAAGACCGACCACCCGTCAGTGATTGGCAATTGCGTCTTGAAAACTGTTCAAAATGCGTGATAATTTCTCTAAGTGCATACAGGGGGGTTTTCCCTTGTGGGGTTTCCTTAGTCATCATGGTCCTCCACAGCCTGCCTCATGGGCCGTACGCACGGTGCCTCGGGGACCTGTTCTGTCTCCTGAAGCGACTACCTAGGCGCAGACGCCGCATTGCCGCCGGTATCAGTATCGAACCCGGATCTTGCGGCCCCGTCTTTCCCCGGCCCTTCGCCGGTGCTCCATCACCCGTGCGCGACCACCTCAATTTCGTTCCCACGCCACGCTAAAAACCGACTCGTCCAAATGCAGATGGATGTGGGCAACTCCAAGGTCTCGTTCGAGCCATCACATGAGGACCAGGGCGATGACCATGATGTCAACGATGAGAACGATCACGACGACGATGCTGATGATGTCCCGCTTTCTTCCATATCTGCAAGTCAACACGTCAACGCTGCGTGCATAGTCTGCTAACCCCTAAATTTTCAGTGCGACCGGTGCCGCCGCAGAAAGGTGCATCTTGATTGAATCCATTCGAGACGCCCGACTGACGTTTGACCAACAAGGTCCGATGCGATCGAAGGCATCCATGTTCTTCCTGAATCCGAATAGACGTGCCATGCACCTATCCCTAGGCAGAAGCCCAGAGAAAGACGGCAGCGTATCTTTATTTCAGAGCTTTGGTGAGTTGTGACATGACATACAGCCATGTGGCGTTGCTGATGGCCCGGTCGCGAGCGGAAGATCGATCACATTGCCGAGAAGGTCGAGGATTTTGGCCGCACTTTAGGAAAGCTAGAACATAGCCCGCAACCCACAGCTACCGCATCATCCTTCCATGTACCATCTGCGACCGAGGATGCTTCCAATTTGACCCAGCCGAGCACTTCTTCACCTGCGGGTCGTAGCGCACAACAAATACTCACCCCAAAGGTAGAGTACGAGTCAGAGTCGTCAATTTCAGCTCAGTCAGCCTTTGCCAACAGTTTTCTTCGCAGTGCTGTCATCAACGAGCCCCTACTCGATATTACCGGCGAGATGGATTCCATCCTCGAATCCCTCAATCGCACCGTTGGAAACCGGTCTGGCCAGCAAGACGCCGAGCTCTTATACCCTTACGCAAGGGCGCTAGAGCCAGGCTCCAATATCCGCAACCTCCCAATGCCACCAGTCGAATCGGCCTTTGTGTGTCTGAGAATGGCCAGAGGTTAGCCCAGTAGCTTGTCTTGGTCATGCATACGTGTTGATCATGTAACAGAACATCCTCGAGTTCGTTTCTTCTGGAATCCCGAGGCCAACTCCATCTCCTCCTTCACCGAATACTTCTTGAAAGTTTACTCACCAGGTGACGCCACCCACTCCGACCTCATCAGCATCAACGGCGGGATGTATTGGCTGTTCTTGGAATGCAAAAATCTGTCTTCCACTCCAGAGCAGAAGGCCGACTTCGCTAAGCAAGCAACCGTCTGTCGAGACAACCTCGAAACGGTCTTGTCCAACCTCCCCTTCCACCAACCTTTGAACATGGACTCCACCTGCGCGATGATGCTTGCTGTATGTTGACAGCCTACTCTACAAAAGCCCAACTATTGACAAGCACAGGCTATGTATTGCTTTGATACCTGCAAGCCCTCCGCCGCGTGGAACTTCATTGCCACGGCATCACAGATGAGCCAGACATTGGGCATGCACAGTATAGTCGCCATGTCCCAGGACGACGCGGAAATAAAGGCACAAAAGATCAAGCTCTTTTGGCTCATATACATGTAGGAAGAGGGTCTCTGTCTTCGCATCGGCCGTTCCTCCACCATTCGTGATAGCGACATCACTATCCTTCCTCTCATCATAGATGCCGAGCAGGACACGGCCTTTTATGGTGAGCTTCAAAAGTGGACCGGGTTTGGCTCTTTTTGGCCATGGTAGACACGTATGCTTTTCTGCTACTAGCCGTGCTGACTTTAACATAGAAACTCTACATAGAGGTGTTGAGAGATGCCGTTGGTGAAAAGTTCTTTGAGGCATTCGTCTCGACGACTAGAGTCACTCACGTGTCCCTATTCTGCCTCATCTACCGTGCCATTCCCGCCGAACCCAACGAGGGCACCGTTTTCGGGAAGGAACGCATAAACAGCACGCGCGAAACCCTCCGAGCCCATGAAAGATGCATGGCCGTCGTGGCGAATTTTGAGCAAGATGTCATCGAGACCTATATCATCTGGTAAGTCCTTTTGTTCCCGACAAGGGAAATAAATACTGAGAGGGCTTCTATCCAGGGCTTTATACAGTCACCCTTTGTCCCGTTCATCGTCTTGCGGTCTTGTTCTGTCGCATAATCGAAACCGTCAACGAAAGCGATTTGGCTCTGCTAGGCAGTCTCGTCGAGACTCTCCAGCTCGCGTCGGCCGACTTCTTTTCCATGGGAGTCATCAAGGAGATCCGGCTTTCAAAGGTTTGTACGACGTTGCTTGCAAATACGTGACGCTGAAGTCCAGCGGCCAGGAGGAAGCTGACACGGACCCCTGGGCCGATGCCGCGTTCCTGTTCATGCCTCCTCCAATACAGCCGGTTGCCACCCCTCGCAGTCGGTCAGGGCTTATCCCAGACGACATTCGCAGGGTCGGGACAAACCGACTTTGCATCGGAGACAACGTTTACCAATACTCCTGCCTGGCAACCTGGGGTTTTTGGTGTAACTGGGGAGTTGGGCATGGAAGTTGACCCGCAGGGTACCCAATTTGGCAACTGGCTCTACTTGAACTACTAGATGATGAGAGCCTTGGAAGATAGCTACTTTTGATGTTTCAGGCTCTCCTGTTTCCGATAGAGCTATATGACCAAGTACATTTCCGCTAGTGGCCATGTCATTCTGAAGTCGTCCTGTCTGGCTATTTGCATGATGCACTCTTCATACTATATATCGTAAGAACTGTTCTGTGAGACGACATCTATTGGTCACTGCATGTACTTCTGAACCTTGAGTTGGTTTCATGCAAGCTTCTATCGCTTTAAATAGCAATAATCCTTCGGTTTGTACAACATACCATCGATCTAGGTATGGAAATAAGCGCAAATAAAGACTTACCACTGTTCATGGTTACAGACCTCTCTTTCCTTAGCAGGACCAGTACAGTTGATCCGTGATGCAAACCTCCCATCTCCACTTCACCGGCTTGCCAGATTGAACTTCACAATCGATTCCCTAGTCTTGAATACACGTGAGTTACATCACATCTCAACCCTGGAGGGCTGAAGCCTCGTAGCGCGCCAGCGGAGGTGGAATATCAGGGAGATTGAGCTCAACGTCTTTGATCTTTTGACTGACGTCGTTGACTATTCCTCGCTGTCATTGTTGATGGGGAATAATCCGTCAGCGATCTTTCGCGCGTGAAGGAGGGTTATTGTGAGGTTGGGAACCTGGCGGGGGGAGCTAGGACTCTTAGTATGGAGTTCTACTGAGATGGTTCGAATGTGCGTGCAATGACCCTTGAAAAGATTATGTATCCGTGATGTGCTTGTAGGCGGTAGAAGGAAAATATATTTTCAGAGGCCCTCTCTTTCGCTATACGATCGTTTTACTCGACCTTTCCCTGCGGCCTTGTACCTTGGTCTCAATAAAGTGAGTTTGCAGTTCCCTGTCAGTCTTCGTCGGAAGGCCATCTTCTCTTTCAGTTGGCGGGTTGCCCGTTCCAACCACTTTACCTGGGCAGCGTATCTAAATGGTGCGAAAAATCATATAACATATAAATCAGAAAATAGACACAAGTGATCTGTATATTTACCCCATTTCCCTACTTGATAGGGTTGTTTTTATTTTGAAAGTAGCAAACTTTGCTAGCCATTCGGCCGCAGAAAATCGACGTCCCCGTTGCGAACTCACCCTTTGGCGAACCCCAACCACAAATTTGGTGATGTTGTCGGGTATGTAGCCGCCCATACAGGACGGGCAGCACGAGGCCTGGCTCTGATTCACTGATCAAGTCGGCTCATCGGAAGAGGCACCAGACTCCATATAATCGGGGTCAATGTCCCAGCCCATGGGCATTTAAGCTGGGTACCCAGCGTAATGGGTACCCAGCATAATTACCCATGGGCTGGGTAGTTGAAGTTCTGATGTCTCTTATCCTTCCCTTGAAGGTTCCGCAACGCACTGATTAGCTGAATCGTATAAGCTGCCACCACCAATTGCCCCTCGCATCTGAGTGTATACATGTTGGGTCTCGACCGGCGGCCGCTTCCATGTTATCGCGGTAGGGGAGTCCCTTATCGCCGCACACTATGTTGAGGATTTTCTGGGGTTGATGGCAGAAAGCCAACTCTCCTGTGGGCATGCTACTGTAATAGTACAAAACGAGCGGTTGACATGGCTGTAGCAACAGTCGACAGTTGGCACTTGACGGTGAAATGGGGCGCGTTGATCTACGTCAAAGAGACATGAACATGGTGGTTGCGGTTGGACGCACCACTGTATTGCTGTTCGGATATATTGGGAAGATGCTTCAAGCTCGTGATATACTGCTGCAGCACAGCTTGGATTGTATTCAGGATCGTTGAATATGTTGGCCTGGCAAAATTTCTCTTCAGAGTAATCGATGACCCAGAGCTTGCCTTCCACTTTTTAGAGACGTATCGATAGTAGATTATTATCATTATTCTACTAGAAATAGATAATATGCACCAGCCTGGTAGTGGCTGAGGTTAGCTAAGAATTTCAAAGGCATGCTTAAGGCAGCCAGCAAGACGCGTTTGCTTCAAAAGTTCAAACGCCTTAACAACTGTTTCAGTACAGGTCTCCTAGTAGCACAATGCGATTTCGAAGGCAACAACCACATCATACTGAAGGACCCCGGGGCTTTCACGACCTGCCATTGTGGCTCAGTCAGGATGTGTGGTCTCGTAAAAGCTCCAAACTGGACGATCAAAACTCAGCAAATTGTATCCTTCCCTGGCCATACCCCTGGTGGTATCCCTTCCGGTGTCCCTTCATGCGCATTGTTCAGACAATGTCGTGGTTTCCTTGCGTCGTCCATGAATTCGGTCGGAGTATTCCTCGATGGCGGTGAACTTTGCATAATGCTCGCCCATCCAGGTGGACCTAGACCTGCGTGGCATAGACTCAAACCAGCCATCGCTGTCCTAACAGGATACTCGGCGGACGCCAGACATGATGGACGGGCGAGTAGCCACTTGTTTTCCTTGTAGTTGCAGATAGCCAGAGAGCTGAATGTCCGCGTACGACGTCTAGTTGAACCCTTTTCGTAGAGCGTCAGGTCACCTTCGTGACACGGCATGTTTCAAATGTCGTTCAAGCAGAACAGCCACGAAGAGTATATTGCCCTGCTCAGACCCCACGGTACTTGACGATTGTAGAGACTTGTTTTTCCAGACGCGTTGCAACTTGCAGCTACGTTTCTGGGCGACCTGCCGTTTGAGTCTCTAGTTCGATGACTTGATAGTCGATGAAGACTCGGGTGGTATGATGTATTGGCGAGGGACTTTGACGAAATGTTTAGTTTGGTTCGGGTCTGGCGCGCACAGAGTGGCTAACTCGCATTTCCGGCATGCACGACCAGCTCCCAATGTAAGAGCCTATAAGGTCCGCCACCTCCCAGGATCAGGCCACGATGAGGGATGTGGCTTGTGACTTTTCCTCTTAATACGATAGCTTTTTTCGTCGTGCGCTGCACGCGACCGCTTCGTCGCGTTGGTCGAGCTCGTTGGTAGTTGCGTCCCCTTGCCCTTGTCCCCTCCCTCTCCAAGTCGACAGTGATGCCTCTGAACCGTGCTTACTTCTGCGCAACGGTTGCTTGGTTCGCAAAACTTATATTCGCCGTAGACATCCCGTAGACTTTGTTCGTCCCAGACAAGGTTGACGGCCTCAGCTAAGTTGGGACCAAGATTGACGACTTGGTGATAAGTGTTAGGCATGGTGACGATGAGCTGACCGGGGTAGCAATATACTATCGTGTACTCGACGCCCCATTCGGTGAGCGTACCGGGCGGTATGTTTCGATCGAGATGTCTCACGAATTGAGAGCATCGCGGTCGCCGCTTCTTGCGATTATAGCAGCTTGCCGATATCTTCTCTTCCAACAACTTTGTCGAGCCAGGCTTCACGATCAGCCAGACTTTGGGTGCACCCCAGCGGAGTAAGTTTACCGATGGTACAAGGAGATCCTCGACGTGCATGGTAGTTCTAGTCTGCTTGCCGGCTGAGTAATACAGGTATGAGGTGGTGATACCCGGTATAGACTCCGTCAGGAGGTCATGAAGCCTACCGCAATCGAGGTCTGATGGTCGACAACCACGAAAGGAGTCAGCTTCGCCGATGATATACGGACCTGCCCGTCGATCGCATTTAGGATCAAAATCAAAGACCTCTTCGCATTCGGCTTGGCCGTACACCTCGATGGCAGTGGCCGACAGCGACATGCCGTCTTCTTTCCCGGTTGTAGGATCGTTTTTGTATGCCACTAGCAACGTCCCGTCCCTCTTTGAACTCGTGGTGATGTGGTAGCGCAGGACCTCTGGGCCGTTATTGCATAGAGCATAGTCGACGACGTCTCCCGAAATAGGAGAGTCTTCCACGGTGAACCGAGCGAAGCCGAGATCTTTAACTCTTTGAGACGCGGCTGTCCGACCAATAGTCTCCACTGTTTTTTGACGCAGATCAGATAGTTTGCAAACAAAGTCGGCATCAGTTGCGAGGGGTTGTATAGACGTGTTTTGATGCTGAGATTCAGTAGGACTAGGGGAAACAGCATAAGACGATGGAGCTCGTGACGTGCTGTCGTCACCGCCGTTATCATTTGCTTTGCCGTCGCAGTGTTCTTCGAGGTCTCCGTATTTTTTGGCATCATGACTGCTTCCCTTATCGTTTGCGCCGTTACGTATATTGTCGCCAGCCTCGTCGCAATCGTCAACGATGTTCTGGTTGCTTGGGGGAGTGTTCGTCAAGGTGTCTGGTGTAAGCCTGGAATCCCCGGTAGCTGACGCTTTATCAGCATTGAGAGGCTCTTCTCCGGGAAGCATGCTGCCGTAAACGTTTGATCGCGTTCTCATCGGACTGAGTCTATCATCCACGATGGCAGTGCCATTCGCGGATGAAATCGCTGATGCTGGAGTATGCCCCTCCTCGACTTGCCGTCTAGTGTAGTGCACGGATGGCGGCGGATCGCAGATCTGTTTGGTAACGTTCATCGGACGAATTCTGGTGTCTGAAATGCTCGTGTGGAGGGGTCGGAAGGCGTTTGGCGTAATCTTCTCGAAACGAGGATCAGCTTGAGAACGTCAGAGCTGGCACTTCTCTTCTTCTTTTTTTTTTTTTTTGCCTCGCGACGTTGAGGGCCTTGATAGATGCAAAGAAACTCACAGAAGATCAGCGACTGCTGACTACAGTTGAATATGGCAGTCCGTCTTCAAGGGCGAAACGTAAGTCTGTCCCCGAGCCCAAACGAATACCTTTTCCTGACGTTGAGGCTTTCGCCAACTTGCGTCCAGCTACTCATTGTCGGCGTGGGGAACCAAGCTGTTTGTCTCGAGGATTGATGTCTCCCATTGTTGTTTCTGGACACTTTGGGGCGGTAATGCAAAGTTGCAAGCGAAGTACCTGCTGATTGCATGTGGCTTGAAGTGGCGTTGGCCGCAGAAGGATCTCGTAATCAATAAGGTGTCTGTAAATGCAGCTAGCGAGGGGAAAAGAGGAAGGACTACCTACCTCAGAGTGCTGTAGCTACCATGGCCGACAAGGCAAAGGGCATCAAGGTACGCGGCGGTGTGAATGGCAGACATCGTTTTTCAGGAGGTCAGAATGCCGGTTCCGATCCACCTAGTTTCTCGTTTCTCGTTTCTTTGCCTCAATAGAACTGTTTTCAACCGCCAGGGGCAATCGCCCAAACTGTTGGTGTACATCTCAGTGTACCGCCCTCGGCCATCCTCGGCACCTTCATGTCCATGTCTCTTGACGCTTGGCGAATTGCATGAAGGTAGTTTCAGTAATGTCATCAGTAATGCCACGCAGAGTTCCATATGCTTTACTGCCGTAAGCTATTTTCTGTCAAGTTCTGGTGGACATATCTCTTTCTCTGCAATTGATACTGAGAGGTTCACGTTGGGAACATGGCCTCGTCTATGTCGTATTCGAACAGCAGCAAACCACCATCTTCTCCTGTACTTTTTTCTCCCATGATATAGCGTTGTGAGTCAATGTTATAACGCAAGTGGTCGGACATCACTTGCATCAGTGAGCACATTTGCCTCCCTGGGATTCTCCGCGCATCCTTCTCGTCGACCTATTATGTTCCCGTTGCAACTTGCATCTTTATGCTGCATTTTCCCATCCGTAGCATCATTACCTTGAAATTCAAACGACCCTGTATTGACCAATTTGCGTAATATCCATGTAAAAGTGTCAAGAATATGTGGTCGTGTTTGCCTTCATACTGCCCTTGACCACGATAGTCTCTTTGGCCAGAGTGAACCACCGTCCGGGTTCTTTTTATCCAGCTATAAATGTATGATTCTCCCTCAGTCAAGATCCATGTTTACCTTCCCTTTACATCGACGGTGTATCTCCGTCATCCTCGCCGCATACGTGGGGTGAACCCGCGTCTCTGCTTCAAGCGATCGGAGGGTAGCTGTGCACATTTCTGTCGAAAAGCAGCACGTAGAGGCCTAGAGGGGATGAAGCTTCCAAAGGACTCAGGTGTTATGAGTCTTCTGTCTTCAAATAACACCATCTACTTTACTAACAGCATGGAGCTGAAGAGCTTGGCTTTATCACGCACACCGTAACTGGCAGTTGTCAGGTTACTGTGATGATGGTCGGCGGGATCCATTGACCTGACCCGACCCGCCTTACGGGAGGTGATCTGCCCCACCGGAGCTTCAAAGGCCGACCTCCGACTCCACCTAAAATTTCCAGCTCCAACTTCATCCCACTACCTTACTGCCAGGGCCGAATCGCCATATCTCCATTGCGAGCGCGGCTCAATCCCGACCATTGTCACTCTTATTTTCTTTCTATTTTGACGTCGAGACTTGAGATAATGGCCGCATCGAAAGGTCTTCCCCGCGACACTTTCGCAAAGCTGTCACCCCACCCCTTCCTCCTCGCGAACCTCCAACCGCCAGCGCCCGCCAACGCAGCGAGAAGCAACGGCCGCGCACCCGATGAAGCCCGCATTCCCAACGTCAACACATCCTCTCTTACCCACGCCAATGGAAGCGCCGTCGTGCGAACGGGCGACACCACCGTCATCTGCGGTGTCCGCGCCGAGACTCTTCTCGCCTCCGACATTCCCAACTTCCGTCGCCACAACGCGCTTTCCGCGACCGAGACAGACGGCGCTGCCGAGCTGAAGGACTACGACCTGCTTGTCCCCAACATCGAGCTAGCCACCGGCTGCGCCCCCCAGTTTCTCCCTGGAAACCCTCCCACGACACTCGCTCAGACCCTCAGCACGCGAGTCTACTCGCTGCTTCACTCTTCGAAACTGCTCGACGCGGAGGACTTGAGGATATGGTATACCCGACCCGCCGAGAACGCTGGTGCCGATGACGAGGAAGAGGATAAGATGGAGGACGACAACAACAAGGTCGAGGGCGAGAAGGTGGTGATGGCATACTGGGTACTTTACATCGACATCTTCTTCATCTCCTTCGACGGCAACCCCTTCGACGCCGCCTGGGCCGCCGTTCTGGCTGCGCTGCGCGACACGACCATTCCCATTGCCCGTTGGGACCCCGATCGCGAACTGGTCCTCTGCTCCCGCGACGAGCCCAAGCCCCTGATCGTCAATGGCTTTCCCATTGCCTGCACTGCAGGCGTCTTCACGGGCAAGGAGACGACGGACAAGCCTGCAGACGGCAAGTTCTGGACGCTGGTGGACACAGATAGATTGGAGGAAGGGCTGTGCGAGGAGGAGATTACAGCGGTGGTGGACCGCACCAGCGGAGAGACGAAGGTTCTCTCCATATCAAAGCACGGTGGTACGGCGCTGCAGCCCCAGCTCATCAGGGAGTACATCGGTGTCGCTGAGCGCAGATGGGAGCAGTTCAGGAAGGCTATGGCATGATGTAATGATACCCGGATAAGGAAAAAAAGTATAGAAAATTCAAGGCAGTCGGATACTGTTCTCGCCTGGTTCTTCCGAAGCAATCGAGTCTGACGTCTCATATCTGCCTCGATATCAGTCGCGACTCCTAACACAAATAGGATATGCCTGAATCTCCATGTCGTCGTATCATGCACCAGCACTTTCAAAAGAGGATTGGCAATAAAACTGAGTATCTGCAGGCGGCAGTAGTTGCTGGAACAGACCGACAACTTATAGCATCTTCTAGCATTGGATGGGCTTGGATGGGCTTGGAACCAAACATCTGACATGTAGATAGGAGCGGTCTTCTTTCCATCCCCATCCAGACAAGCCAACTAATATGCCCCAACCCATGGTCCCAACTTGTTTGACATCTGATAAAGATCATGGCTGACTGCAATACTTGGACTATCCACCTCAACCCAACACCCCAACACCACCACACATTGTCATTACTCTTATGGCCTCTGTGGACTTTTGGGCAAAGCTTTCAGTGTCCTTCTATGTCATCTGGTCTTCCATTCATGAAAATTCTTTCTCAAGGCTTTGTGTCTTTTTAATGACGGCCAACCACAACAACACCAGGGACATTGCCTGGCTGTCGGTGCCTTGCAGCCTTGGGTCGAGAGCATCCATCTAGGACTCACAGCATTGACTGGGACGACTCGCCAGGAATCTAGATGGTGAGAGCGGTCTCAGGCCTGTGCCTGGCCATCTGTTTCTTCTGTCGATGATTGCTTTCCATCTCACTGAAAGAAATTTTCCAATGCCTTTCTCTGACAAGGCCTGAAGGCATTTTGGGACCATCTCAGACCCCCAACCACAACAACTTCAAAAAGTCCCTGCCACCCAAGACCAACCTGAGCCATGGATCACACCCTGGAGGAGATGGTAGCTTATGCTACGAAGGAGGAGCTCATGGACGTGGTTTTGGCCATCGGCAGAGCCCACGTCAACACCCGCGACCGCATCATCGGCGTCTTGGAGTACCTCCACGCCGTGAAGGTCGCCAAGACTTGCCGCCGTCGCAGCAACCGCCTCACCCCGCAGGATGACTGCAAGGAAGAACCGGTCGAGCCTAAGCGCGTTCCCCAGTCTGTCAAAAAGTCAGACATCAAGATCTGTATGAATTGCTCGTCTGCCTTCCGAGAGAAGGAGAACAGTTTGGGTGTCTGCAGTTTCCACCCTGGTACGTTGCTGCAACCCGAGTCGAAAGCCATCGGATCCGAAACTGACCTGACTGTTGAACAGGACACTGGCTGATCGAAGTCGAAGACGATAACACCATCGGCTACGTCTCTGAGGCTAACGCCAGCGACGAGGTCAAGCAGGACGAGTCCCGCCCGTGGATCGCTTTTTGCTGCAACGCAGAGAGAGGACTGCTCGACGGCTGTGTCACCGGCGCGAAGCACGTTGCCATGAAGGACGTGGCGGACATCACCAACGTCAGTGGCGGAGTCCTGCAGGCTTCCGAGCCCTAATTTCATGAGCAGCGAATACTATCACAAGCAAGGACAAAACGATACCCGGGCAAGCAAGGCAACAATAGGAGTTATGGACAGCGGCGGTCGTCGGGGGAATTCGCTTTACAGTAGGTAGCTTGACTGAGCATGCGAAGAGCACTAGCAAGACATTCCACATTCTAATCTTCCGAGCCAACGCGGACACGGAGTGATGATATGTATTCCACAATTCGAGCCACCTTTTCAGACTTTATTCCAAGGCAGTAGATACTAGGGAAATTCCTTCTACCGCCCGGCGCCGAGGAAGCCTAACGAAAGGCCCTCATGGGCGTTGAGTCCATTAATTGTGACTCGCTGCTGGTTACCGGGCGGATGATGAAGGAAGGAAGGAACGAGCGAAACCTGCGCTGCTGCGCGTCAAATTTTTAGGCCGCCGGTCGCGCAGCGCTGTGCTTAGTCATTAGCCGCACCACAGAGCCTCCATCTTCTCCACCAGAGCCCCATCGTCAATTTGCGACCCATTTCAACTTCGTCTTGTCCTGCAGGCTTTTCTCTTCCTTCCCATCCTTCAAGCCCTTCCTCCCGCACAGCATGGAAACGCTGGCCGAGAACACGTGGGATGTTATAATCCACGGTACTGGCCTGCAGCAGTCGCTGCTAGCCTTGTAAGCTTCTCTTCTTCATCTTTCCTTTTGCTCGCTGCACGTCGTCGTCGCTTTCCGCCTCCAAAAGCCTCGATCTGACTGACGCAGTCCTCTCCGGCTGTAAAGAGCCCTCTCTCGGTCAGACAAGAAGATTCTGCACCTCGATCCCAACGAGTACTATGGCGGTTCCGAGGCTGCCTTCAGCCTGCAAGAGGTTGAAGAGTGGGCTTCCGCCCACGCCGACGCCTCTTCGGGCGTCTTTTCCTCCGCAAGCGTGACGAAGCCCGATACCTCCGGCGACGGACCTAGCCTGTCCTTTCCGAGAGCATACTCCCTCGCTCTGGCGCCTCAAATCGTTCACACTCGATCGTCGTTGGTCTCCCAGCTCGTCGACTCGCGTGCCTTCAGGCAGATTGAGTTCCTCGCTGTGGGATCATTCTTCATATTCACTCCGGGCGACGACAGGCCGCGAATTGAGCCCATACCCTCGACGCGGGAGGCTGTCTTCTCCACGACGGCCATTCCTGCGCGGGCCAAGCGATCGTTGATGAAATTTCTCAAGTTCGTCTTCGATTACGACTCGGAAGAACATCGCGCGACGTGGTCGCCTCACGCAGACGTCCCCCTCGTGCAATTTCTTGCGTCGGAGTTCAAGTTGGACACCGCTCTGCAGACCTACATCGTCACTCTGACGCTGAGCCTTGACGGGAAGATATCAACATCTGCCGGTCTGGCCGCAATTCACAGGCACCTTTCCTCTATGGGTGCGTTCGGTCCTGGGTTTGCGGCCGTGTACGCTAAGTGGGGCGGTCTGTCGGAGGTTGCACAGGTCGGGTGTCGCGCGTGTGCCGTCGGCGGAGCGGTGTATATGCTGGGCACTGGTGTGAAAGCCAGACGCCAGCTTGCAGACCAGGAAGACGGGGCACTCTTCGAGCTCGACCTCACCAGCGACGTCACGGTGAAAACCCGCAGGCTGGTTTACGGAGCCGAGGTTGTGAGAGCCGACGCTCAGCGCGTAAGCAGGCTGACTGCTGTGGTTAACGCGCCGCTCCAATCCCTCTTCCAAGCAACTGTTGAGGGAGCGCCGACACCCGCTGTGGCTGTCATTGCATTCCCCCAGGGCTCCGTCAAGGATGCCTCATTGGATTGTCCAATCTACGTCTTTGCTCACTCGAGCGAGACGGGCGAATGCCCATCTGGTCAGAGTAAGTCTTAACGTCTCGGCTTTCTCTTTACAATCCCTCTGTACATGATGAATTGCATCAAAATCTTATCTACATTGTCTGAGCCTTGCTACGACGACAATTCTGCGTACCTGATGTACACCCTGTCATATTTCTAAGCACTGTCAACACTGGCGATCATATGAGACTAACTCTTTGCAACAGGCGTCTTGTACTTTGTCACACCAAAGACATCCACGTCGAAAGAGGCTTTGCAAAAGGCCCTGGAGTCTCTGCTCGTCGCTGTCGACGGCGAGGACACCAATCCAAAAGCCATCTACACGGTGTCGTACGAGCAGGCTCGCCCTGTCGCTCCGGCGCTGGACGACAACTCCCTCACTTTAGCCAGCCTTCCATTGGATCTGGCCTTCAACGACGTAGCACTCGAGCCTGTCAAGGACATCTGGACGAAAGTCCTGGGTCCCGCTGCCGAGGAAGCTGACGTTCGCTACATGAAGTTCGAGGACCGTGAGGGAGTTGACGATGACGAGGATTATGAATAGACGCTTTGGTAGTAGATTTAGACGAAATAACGATACCTTACGCCGGCTTGATCTCATGTCGCCCCATTTATTCGAGCAGCTTTGCAACCTGTCACTATTCCATCTTGGACGGGTCAGCCATGAAAGTGAGGCAATAGCAACCCTTGCAACTGTCGAACACCGTAGGAAAAGACTGATAACACGATGCTTCGGTCTTCGTGGTCACCAGATATAGCCATTTATTGTTTTTTGGAAAGAAAAATCGAAATCAACCTGTGTCATTTGTGTAGCTGCTATGATGCAAGTGTATGTGTCCCATCCATGGGGAAAATGTAGCAAATGCCCTCCGAATCCTTCTGTCGTCGACGACCCCCCTCCCCTGGAAGACGCCATCTATATCAGTCGCCTGCCGCCTTCACTCTCGAACCAATTCCGCCGAAACAAGAAACACAGACGCGAAATCCCGAAAACTTCAAAATACACGCCCCCAGTTTCAGTCGTTCTGTAAGCAAATGGCAGCATTGTGGCAGTCGTACGCCGCAATACAATGTTGTTGATGAAAACGCGCCGAAATCAGACCGGTTCGCCATTGTTCGGCTACGCCGTCACGTCGACCCCAATGTGGATCTGTCCGAAAGGCTCCATGTTTTCCGACTCCTGCTCGACCCGGATAGCGCTCTTTGTGGCAAGCGCGAGAATGTGGTAGAATGCCTGTGCGGCGACGATGTGGCCTCGCGTGTCGGGGTCAACCAGGTCTTCGAACCTGACCCAGCGCCGGTTCTCCAGGGCATCTTCTTCCCTGACCTGGCCGGACTTCAACGCCTCGCCCTCAACCCACTGCAAAAATTCAGTGCTGGCAACGTCCCTCGACGAATGCGACCAGTGCGACTCGTTCTGGCTGACGTCTTGAATGCCGTTGAGCAGGCCCTCGCCTTGTTCGCTGGGAATCCCCTGAGAGTTGGGGAAGTTTCCGATATCACTCTGGTGCAAGTCGGGAAGCTGGTCAAACGGGGGCATGCTGCTTCCACGAAGGCTGGACAACTGACGACCGGCTTGCTGTGGGTTGGGTCCGCCGATGGAGGAGCCTCTTCCTACAGACGGAGTCTGGTTCCAGGGCATCATGGAAGATGACATGCGTTCCGACATGGGTTGTGCAGCTTCCATGCCCATCTCCAGGGAGTCGTCTACAAACATGTGGCCGAGGTCGTAGTCTTCATCAGAAGGTCGGCCCTGCTCCGGCGGGTCGTCGTTCTTGGGGCGAACGTGGCGTTCTTCCGCTTCCTCGCCAAACGCTTCACCCAAGGTTCGACGACGTCCTCTGCGGGACGGTGTTTCCGGAGCCTCGCTGCCTGGTTCGGGGGGCCCAAAGACCCTGTCGCGGAGACCATTGCCGGCATAGAATTGAGCAAGCGGGTATCCAAGTCCAGTGGCACCTTCTCTGTCACCCACGTTGAACAAGCCCCGTCCCAGTACTAGGTGGTACGCGTTGTCTCTCGCCTCGGCGATTGTGACTTTGCGCCTCTTGCGCCCATTCAACCTCTCGTTATGTTCCGCGTAGTCTGTCTGCCAGTTCTTGACGATAGCAATGGGGACACTGGTATCCTTGTCAAAGGCCATGGTAACTCGGCGACGCTTTTTGGCAG
This sequence comes from Colletotrichum lindemuthianum, assembly GCA_001693025.2. Taxonomy (NCBI): domain Eukaryota; kingdom Fungi; phylum Ascomycota; class Sordariomycetes; order Glomerellales; family Glomerellaceae; genus Colletotrichum; species Colletotrichum lindemuthianum. The sequence continues at coordinate 202,528 of MASP02000414.1, read as the reverse complement.
GAGCAACTCTCTCCTCACTCTGGGCCTCCTCAGAGGCTTGCACAGCCTCGACGCCATCCTTTTGGCGAGGGGCGAAAGGGTCGCTGTCAATGATGGGAATGTCTGCATCGAACATGATTGGGTCCTCCTCCTGCTGTTGATTATGCTGCTGTTCCTGCATTTCGGGGTCCACGGGAAGATGTCCAGCTCGGGGGAGAGGCGGAAGCTCAATGTCATCATCAATCAAGGCTCCGTTCTCATCGACGTTCATCTCGAAACCGGCAAAGTCATCATCAATGTCGTTGGCAAGTCTTAGCTGGTCCATGTTCAAGCCAGACTTCACGTCCTCACGCGTCTGAGGAAGGAAAGTGCTGGCGTCAGCTTGACGAGGAATTGGAGAGAAGTTGAAGTTGCTACTCGACAAGTCCAGAACAATGTGGCTGTTGAGGTCAAAGTCGATGAGGTCTAAGAAGGGGCTCAGCTGGGACTGAGACTTGTTTCCGCGACCAGTGGAAGGGGTCGACACGAATTGACTTCCAAAGAGGATGTCATCGTCAAGTTCCAACATTGGGATCCTATTGGAAGGCACGAAGCCGGGATCATCGCTCAAAATGATTTGCTCCCGTCTTATTTGATGGTCAGCAAAATGTGAGACTGAGGCAAGCACGATGAAATCTCACCTGACTTTGCCAGCATTGGGGCTGGTGGCATTGCTGGTAAGATCACCGCCTATGAGAGTACAGCGAAGCCTCACGAGTTGCTGAACCCTTTCCGCATCGCCCAACATGTAGTGACATTGGCGAAGGTAGGTCCGGGCCATGCCACAGAGAAGCATGCTCTGGAGACGCAGAGAGATGGGCGCGCCCGGCTCCTTGACCTTCTCACAGGCACGCGGAATGTTGACGTCCAAGATGATCTTGCGCGACAGCTTCTTGGGGCCAACAACGCGAGGACCAAAGTTGGCAACGGCCCTGGCGGCTAATGTTAGCTAAAGCAGCGAGCTGAAAATTTATGATATGTCCTCACCAAATGGTGGCAACGCCGTGCTGCTGGCTGTTGAGAACTGGTAGGGTGTTAGATATTGGCATGCTGGAGGTCCAGATAACTGACTCTCGTGGCTGTAAAACATGATGAGTCTACATGCGATGAAAGTGCCGACGTGGCGTTCCTGGCGGGTCACTCCCAGGTTGGAGTGTTTGGTCGAGACGGAGATTTGGTGATGCAGGAGGTGGTGTTGAGGTTGGAAGGAGAGAGGAGGGTGTTGGATACAAATGGAAGGAGAGTCAATCCTTTTTCGAAGTGCCTAGAAGGTAGGTAAGGTACTTCCGATATGGAAACAACGTTGCCGGTCAAGGAAGGGAGGCGGCTTCCTAGTCAGGTCCAGTCTATCCTTTCGAGGCAGGCGAGGAAAATACTGCACCCCTTCCCTCTAGGCTCCAGTTCTGCAACTGCGGTCTTCATGCCCAATGTAAGCTGAGAGATTGAGGATATAGCAATGGCCTACCTAGTTTGATGTAATTGCTGTGTGCGACGATGGGACCAGAGGCTGTCCTCAATCATTGTTGGAGGTAGTCGTTTCCCCCCCTGATACTCCAAGACTAATATTTTGTCTTGGCCTACCTAGGTAGGATGGAGTCGTTTGCCTCAACGTCTAGACAGCTTCCCACATCGTTGACTACATCCTTCAGAGTCGTCTGCAGTAGGAGCAATCATTTCATCCACAAAGGATCGATAAAATATGTACGAAGGTAAACATCTCGATGCTCTACAGTATAAAGATGAGACGGACGCGGACTCGGAAAGAAAATCATGTGCAGCTGGACAGCACAACACGTCTCAGTCCGAGTGTTCCAGGAAGACGTCCGATTCGATCCGGTGATTGAATGTGTCATTGGAACGTGCCACTATCGTCTTCCCAAGCCAAGTGACTTGAAAAGTCCTCGATGGGTCGCGGCTTGCGTTTGAATCAGTTCCACTTGGACTGGGAGAGACCTTCCACAACAGACATGAGGAACGCTGTTCGTGAGCTCGTGGACAGCAAAGCGACGACGGCGTTGAGCGAGGCACCAGAGGGCCACTTAGGCAGCGGTTTTCCATTGAAGGCCTTCAACACGATAATCAATGTTGCAAGCGCGACAAGACTGATGTTAGAGCAGAGCAGCTCTTGCCACCAAGGTCAAGAACCATTTTCTTTTCGCCGTTGTGTGAATACTGCTGCTTTCGGATTGCGTCGCGGCGGCATCTTTGATTGAGGGCGAACACCGATTTGACGTATCAGCGACCGATTTGACGTATCAGCGACTTCATGATGGCTGTTATGATTACCGTGCTCCTGGTCCGCCTGAGGGATTGATTATGCATCGTGCCGATAGCCAGTCTCGCACTGGAGAAGCGGTTAGTTTGGCGAACTCTGTCAAGTTCTATCGTACCCGTTTCCAACGCGGCCTCGGAGTTTTGATACGCAGCCCACGCGGCACGGTTCTCGTCGACGTGAGTTGCAGCTGTATTTGTGATAGCGAAACCAGATATGCTTAAATGTACGTTGAAGAACTAAGGTGCTTCCACGATTTTTGAAGGGGGAAGGACGCTGATGTTGCTTGTCTTATATTTCAAATCGGGCTATGCTGACGTTGGTGGCGGCGGTGAAGGCTGAGCAGAAGAGCGTATGCCGATCGTTCTGGTCCTATAACCATTAAATGCTCAACCGGGAAAGCCAGTCTCAGCATGCAAAACATAGCTAGCCACAGGCCAGACACCATTCTGCTAGGCTAGTAGTCTGAGAGATCTTTTAAAGGCGAGACCTCCGTGTAACCCACCTCGGCTTGAGATGCCTCATATACGACCTTCCAGGAAGTCATCAATCGGCAATCGACCGATTTTTCATGCGTCGAACGGTAGCTGGGTAACTGCAACAGTGAGCTATTGGCTTTCTCTGCGGGCACATTGCTGTGACCATCATGCGAGGTCGTATTGCTTTATCGCATTGATATGAAGGCACCGTGTCGTGTCCATGGACGGTAGTCGCGCCAGACACCGACGGACCCCGAGTGAACGATGAAATAAGTTGACCCCTCACGACGCGAACCATGGTCCATCAGGAACGGACATCACAGGCACGAGGCAAAGAGACGCCATAAGCCTTGACGTAAAACTCATTTAATAATACCTGCTTTTGCAACCCCCAAACCGAACGGGGCGTCCATGCCAGATGTATACTACACTTACGAACTCCAGACCTCGTTTCGCCCTCCTGAGATCCAGACCTCGTCTCGTCTTTTTCTATCCGAGTATCATAAGTACCAAGGGATATCCTTCCCCTTAAATTCTCTTTACTGCGTTTTCTTCGCCTGTCCCGCGGTGGGCGTGGGCGCGCTGTACATCCAAAGCGCCGAGAAGAGGACGAAACCGGTGACGGTGACCGCGATACCACTAATCCAGGGCCAGGCGGCAGAGATGACGTACGAACGGGGCCACTCATCGTGGGCCATGTGGCGGACGGAGACGGTGTTCTTCTCCTCGACGTTGGTCAGATAGGGGCGCTTGTAGTTGATCTTGAAGTTGAAAATGCCATGCTGGTCGGGGAGGACGAAGGAGACGGCGTAGGTGGACTCGTCGGCGGAGCTGGCCTTGGGGGAGAGCTTGAGGCGGTGGAAAGGGGAGAGCATGCTGAACTCGAGCTGGAAGTCGTCATCCTCGGGGACGGTGAAGGGGATCCACTTGTCCCAGGAGTACTCGGAGACCGAGATGGAGTAGGTCTGCGGGGTCAGCTTGCGCGTCCAACGATGCGAGAACAGCAGATTGTACTTACCACCTCGTTCTTGACTCTGTAGATCTCGGGGTTGGTGTCGTTGGCAGCCTCATTGAGGTGGTGCTCGATGTTGTTGACGCGCAAGACGCCGAGCTCGTGGAAAGTCCAACCGGCAACACGCTTGGCGAACTCGCGGTTCCAGGTCTTGACCTCCTTCGCAGTGCTGGCGGGCTTGATCTTGGCGTCGAACCACTTGTCGCTCAGCAGGTCGGCAGAACCGACAACGGTGAATCGCGCGCTGTTGCGGGCCTGGAAAGTCGATATGAGACCGAGCTGCTCGCCGGCGGCGAAGAGGTCAGCGGGGTCGACGACCTCGGCCTGCTCCTTGGGGTTGTAGCTGTAGGCGGTCTTGGGCGCGCGCAGGATCGGAGTGAGCAGCTGACCGGAACCCAGGACGTGGGGAACGGCGTTGGGGAAGGCAATGACCTCGCCGTCTTGGGAGAAGTAGGTCTTCAGGCCAGAGCGCAGCTGCTGGGGGGTGGGCAGGGCGAGGACGTCGTGCTTCTCGGGGGCGCTGAGGGTATCATAGTTGAAGTGGTCAACGACAAGACCAGTGCGGTCGGCGGGGAGGGCAATATCGATCTCAGCCAAGAGGCTGACGATGGAGGTCGGGACGGTCGAGTTGGAGGACAAGGTCAGGAGGATGTTGCCGTTGGCGTTGATGAATTGAAGGAGGATGTTGGGCGTCAAGTTGGGGCCGAGACCTGACCGCGTAAGCTTCTAATTCGCATTTTGAAGGATCTCGGAAGGGTCGCATACCCTTAATCTTGGAAGGGAAGAGCAGAACGTGGTCGTAGACTCTCTCTCCAAGCTTGAACAGCTGTAGAGACTCGCTCTTTGGTGTCTCGTATGTGATGCTGAAACCTCGGCCTATTCGGGTCAATTGGTCAGCTACCATTTCCCAACACCCAATTGCTTCCCAAAGCAGCTTTTACAGAGCTGACTACATACTCTGAAGATCACCAAAGAACTTGGAGTAGCTGTCCTTCTCAGCAACATCATCCAAGACCGCAAGAAGTCGGCCACCAGTAACGCTGGCGGCATGGACGGCCGCAGCCAGCAACAGCAGGCAAAACGAAAGGAGAGACCGCATCTTGAAGGATTGCACAGGCTACTTGTCTAATTTCAAAGAGCCTGTACTCTGTCACTGTCGGTATGGGGGTGAAATAGGACACAGAAAAAGGTTGCTGTTCGAGGGGTGGTTGCAAAAGAGAAAGTTAGCGCACAGCTGGAGGTACACACTGTAGCGCTGCTGCTGGAGCTCCTGGCACTTTTGGTGCATGTGTCTTGAAGCTTGGGGATACGTAGCCGTTGCCAAGAACCGCCGGAGATTCCCCGGCAATGTGGGAGGCTTGCCGGGGAAATGGCCTTGATGTATTATGTAAGCTGGAATGGAGAAGCTCCTCAGATCTGTCCAATGACGAGGCTCCCGAGTCAGCTTAGGCTGCTTGAATAATCCGACGGAGTTTATCCGGCTGCTGTTGCGGCTCCGGGCCTCCATTCCCGTCTGAGCTTCGGCGTCCATCGCATCGAAGGAACGTCAAATCAGCTATCGTAATAATCCTTTGACATCATCCCCCACACGGTCAATTGAGTACGTCCAACCGTTTACTGCCGCTTACTTGCCGGCTTGATGCTAATTGACTTGACTTTAGCTCACAATGTCCGCCGCATCTCCCCGATTCTGGGCCGGGCCCATTCGATACTGCCGCTGGGCATCTCGCGAGAAGCCGGCCTACTTCTGGTCCGTCGTTCTCGGCGCCCTCGGTCCCGTCCAGCTTGCCCTCGTTCCTCCCGTCAGAAAGGCTCTCGGCGACGACAACGCGCCGCCCATTCCCGTCACATACCCTGGTGAGTTCACGCCCAAACATATACACTGCATTTACGTGTGGAGGGAGACTCTAACTTGCAACAGTGCCTGCAGGACCCAGGAAGCAGCTGACCGGCTACGACGACGAATGAACTACCCCCGAACAGGCGAGATAAACACCAAAAAAAACACTTGTACATACCATTGGCGTTTGGGTTATAGACAGCAAGCAGGGAGGGACAGTGGGTTGGGGAAGCCGGCCTAGTCGGATCTGGCAGGCCTACCGCTTGCTTCCCCGAGAAAGATCGCTCGTCAACCAGGGCTCGTGTGCTGTACGCTATCACCATGCAAAGTTTCACCCATCAACTTGTGCGAGGAGCTCAAACGCTGCAACAATCTTCATCCATCCACTGCGGTATCATGAACAGCTATACAAAGAAACCAAACGCCGATTCTATGCTGAGCGTGTGCAACCGCTATGCCAATCCATCAACCGAAATTTTTTAATACTCTTTGGCTACTTTTCGCCATGGCCCGCGCAGTTTACCTGTCTCTTTGGACCAAGTTCCATTCGTACTACAACATGTTAGCTCAAGCTCAGTGAACCAGGCGCACGGGAAGCTTACCACTCGACCATCGTCGTCGCCAGTGTACACGCACTGCGGCATTGGTGTGATGCAAGTGATGCCAGCGTCGTAATTGGCTCCCAGCTCGGACCGCATGTCGACGTGGTCCAGCCGCCGCAGCAGCTCCAATGCCCACTTGCCATTCTTGACACACTTCTTCCAAACATTCACCCGACCTCTCTTGTGGCCGGTGAAGATGAGATAATTCTCGAGCCACTCGTTTCCGGCGCCTTCGTAAAAGGCGCAAGCGTGTACGTAATCGTCTGGTTCGGCGCACACATTCTGATCTAGGATGACAGTGCCGTTGATGTTGTAGAGGACCACATTTGGCCCGGATCCCAGCATGATTTCGCCAGACACGTCGTTGATGCGTGCGCATTCGACTGGTCTCGACAGTGGCAGCTTGCGGACGAACTCCAGTCTGTTGAGATCCCACAAGAAAGCCTGTCCATCTGTAGACACTGTAACAAATGTGCTGAAAGACTTGGACACGGCGATAGCAGTCACCGGAGCACGGTGGCCGAAGAGAGAAGACCGAGGCAAAAGGTCAATGACCCTTCCTGGGGAGGTGTGCACCGCGTACACGGATACGACGCAGTCCTCTCCTGCTGTGATGAGCGTCTTGGAGTCGGCGAACATGGCGCAAGATAGCTGTCCAATATGGAGATTCTCGAACAGACCGGCCGGCTTTCTTTCCTCAGTCGAAGTTCTACCAGAAGAAGTATTGGGTGCCCTTACCTTCCTGTTGTCGCTGAAGAAGAAGCGAACACTGTTGTCGGCGTATCCCCATTCGAGGAATTTGTCGTATGGCGCTACGTTGAGGCGGAAGGGAGAGGCGCAAATGAGCCTGTCAATCTTGGGGGAGTAGACCAGAGATGCCACTCTTTCGTGTGATTCTGCTCTCGTTAGCTTTAACTCAGCAGAGCCCCCAGGCGCGTAGGTCTTACCAAGCAGGGGGTGGTTGATCCTCGTGAGTGCATAGACTGAAGTGTCTAACCGCCTGATCGGGCACGAAGCATACTCGCGAGCGGGATGGGGGCGAGGAAACACTTGATGAGGCGTCTGGCCAAAGTTGTGAATGACTCCCGCCAAAATACGCCTCTCCTGGGGGTCGCTGATGTTGTCGAGATCGGTCGCTCCGCGGTAAGAGAGATGATGGAAGACGTTGAGGTTGTCGACTGCCGCTTCACCCCTTTGCTTGAAGCCAAAGACCAGGTCGATCCAGCTGTGCAAGTGCTGGCTCACGTATGGGCTTTCCAGGGCCTCACGATGTTTCGTGATGAAGATTTTCGGGTCACCCTTGGCCCACGGAGGGAGCACGACGTTATTTACCTTGGCGCCGGTACTCTCACGATTGCCGAAATTGTACTGGTTGATGTTTGTCAAGAACCCCGGCAGACAGAAGAACTCTGGGATCAACTCCCTCACATCAGCTTTGTTGTCACACGATGCAGATTGCCAAGCGTGAGGAATGGACTGGAAGAGACGATCCGCGTGATCGAACGAACCTCCTTGAAGGAGGATGTATGACTGAACAAACGGCGGGAGGCGAATGAGGTAGGATGACACTATCATGGCAGAGGAGTAGTGCGTGCCGTAGTGGAAAGGAGTCTCGCCAATCTCTGCCAGTGCGTCATATGACTCTCTGAAGCCTACGACACGGCCCGACGTCTGAGCGCCCATGGGTTTCGTGAGATCTCGGAAGGAAGCTGGGTCATTCAGATTAAGCTCCTCGCTGGTGTAATCCGCGAGAACCCAAGGAAAGACGGGGTACTGGGTAAGGTCGTTGAACGTGCGGCCGGCCATCGTATTCACCAGCATGAGGTAGTGGAAGTTGGACATCTCGCCTTTTTGCCACTTTTTCATCGCAGGGTTCCACGGAGACGAGTTGAAAATGCTTCCAAACTTGGATCCGAACCCCTGAGGCACTTCCTCCGAGACCTTGAGCGCGTCGAGGCGCCATGCATCTTCCGGGTTGGGTAGGGAGCTGGCAGCGCTGGTGTGAGGGGCCTTGCTCATCAGCTTGCCAAACACGTCGTCTCTCACCAGGGGATTGATCGAGGTAAGCAAGTAGCTACGGCCGTCGGTGAAGAAAATCTCGACGGCAACGTCTCGGAAGAGAAACCTGCGCTTCGAGATACTGATGACGTCGTGCCATCTCCAGCTTCGGGATTCTTGCTCGCTTCGACTGGAACTCTGACGCTGCTCCGTCGTCTTGGCGTCTGTAATGATTTCCGAGAAAGGATCACGCTCTTCTGGCGGAGCTTGCCATGCGTTGACAATCTCACCCGAGGCACACTGGAAGACGTTGTCCATGATGTACAGAGCCTCCTTTCCGACGATGAGGATGCCCTCACACGCCTCGAGACCGACGATGCGCGAGATATTGTACACCGCTTGGACCTGGTCACCCTGCTGGAGTTGCCTCATAACCTTGCGGTTCTTGTCTTCAAATCCATCATCGCCCTCGTTGGGGTCGTTGGGATCTTCCACCAGCTCAAAGTCTTCCTCGGCGCCCACTCCTGACTCGCTGACGTCGCCCTCCTGCTCCCCGTCTGGGGGAGTGTCTGGACTGAAGTTGCCACCTTCAAGACCCAAGTTCTGACGGGACGAGGCTGGAGTTGCCGACTTGATTGGAGATGGTGAAATCTCAGCCGGGGCCATGTCTGTGTTGACCTTGAGCGACGAAGGCGTCGAAAGAGCCTCTCCTGCTCTCCGCTTCGGCTGATAATCGACATGCTTCTTAGAATAGTCAGGGAGAAGCCTCAAGCGCATTCGGTTGCGGCCTTCCGTTCGGTCAAGCTTCCATTTCAGCTGGGTCTGTTCAGCAAAAACAGCACCAGGTCGGTGAAGGTCCAGGTCCATCTTGCGGAAAGAAGCAGCGAGGAAGGCCATGTCGTCCTGCTGGTCCTGTGTGGCGCGTTGGTGCTTGAAGTGCTCGCTGTTAAAGATGCTCTTCATCCACGCGCCATTGGCCATATCATGCCGCAGGAGAATGTTATCCAGAGTCAGCGATTCCGTTTGCCAGGTCCTGAGCCTTTCTTTACGTTTGGCCAAGCGGAACTTAGCCGAGTCGATCGTACGCTGGTTCTCCACGACGACAAACTCCTCCCAGGCTTTTGAGATTCCTCCAAAGAAGAAAGAATCCAAGGAGGCCCTATGCTGATCAACCCATTCGATGAACGCCTCATCGTCCACCTCTGTCAGCTTGACAGCAAAGTCCTTGGTGAGGTGTTGCTGTTCAACCGGGACACACTGTCGGAAGAGGATCTTGGCCTCATCCGGCTTCTGAACCAACATGATGCGCATGATCGTCGCCGCGGTGGACCTAATCGCAACCCTAGAATCGACCAGCTTGGTGTAGAGTTGGTACCAAAAGAGTTTCATGTATTCTTCCTCGCTGGAGAGACAGCCCAGGATAGGAGCCTGCCAGTAGAGGATGTTGCTCATGAAGTCTTTCGCGCCGGATTCAGGTGTGTCCGGGTCATCGAGCTCGGAGAACCGCAGGAGAAGAAGCTTCAAGAAGCTTTGGCGAATTGTCGCAACCGCCTGGCTGCAGAGGCGGACACTCTTTAAACTCGCGATGTCAGGTCGCTGGAGATACTCAAGAACGAGACCCGCAAACTCCAGCATGGGTTCCGTGCCGTTGATGAACCACCCCTCAAAGATAGACTCCGTAACGTGTGACGTCAATCTTCCCATGTTGGTAAGAACCTTGGGCTCGCAGAGTACCGTAAAGTTGGACTGGATGTAGCTGCCGAGGCGCTGAAGCGTGTTCCTAAGCACGTACGATTCAAAGTACGCCTGGTGCTCCTGAAACCCTGGAGGAACCTTTAGGTAAAGGCTGAAGCCGGGAAACTCTTTGCGAGTGAAGGCCTGGTCGATGAAGACGCTGACGACCAGGTCCAGCAAGCTGTCCATGGTAACGCTGCTGGACTGCTGGGAAGCTACCTTCTTCCTTGGCGACATGACTGGCGCAAAGCGCGCCGAGCTTGGGGGCGACTTTTGGTTCGTGAGAAGGACAAACCCAGATGCCTTGCGCAGAGGTGTGCCACGAGTGTTTCCCGCCAGAGACGCCACCGCGTCTGTACTCGTTGTGCGCACGATGGGACCTGGCTGCGACCCTGCCAGCGGACGAATCATCACATCACCTCCGTCGAAGGTCAAGGCCGAGTCGCGCGAATTCAGCTCCGTCTCTGGGCTGACGGCGTCGGTGCTAACGATTATGGGATAGCAGGCCCACAGCAGGTATCTCACGTACTCGGACGTCAGGGCAAAGTCTCTGAAGTCTGGGGAGCGACTGTGCAGGTCGGACATGAATCGGATGACGCCGTGGAGAATGGGCGCGTGGTTGGTCACGCCTTCATCGTCGTCACGGTTGGTACTTTCTACAACTCGTTAGCATTCTCAACAGTTACAGTTGAGCACAGATTCTCACCGAGACCCCTGGTTTCCATCGACTTGGCCCTCGGCCGCGACTCCAAGCCTTCAAAGCCACTCGCCAGACTTTGCGGCTTCTGCGGCGAGTTGGGGTCCTCTTGATGCTTCATGATGTCTTTCAGCCCGTGCTGAAGCATCGAGGTTAGGACCTGAAGGACCTCTGGGTATACAATTCGCGACTTGCTGAACTTGTCCAGGAGGCTGGAGAAATCCAAGTTACGCCCCAGATCGATCTCGGCCACATCATGGCCGAACATGATACAAAAACAAATGGGCCACAACGAAGGGATATACCACCAGCGCTTCAGGCGATGGGCCATGATAGCGAAGCCGCCCGTCTTACCGGAGAATTTCGCCGTGTACGCGGAACCGTGTGTGATAAGCAGTCTGGCCAGGATCTTGCTTCCGTTCACCACTGTGTCGGGGTCGTCGCTCGCAAGGAGGTACAGTAACCACTGGTCCATACTCAATAATGATAGTTGGGTTTCGTCAGAAGGTGGTCTCACCTTATTGGTCACTGTTCTCGCAAACTTGCTGATGTTGCCCCGATTGCCTTTTTCACAGAGGAGAATGGTATACATACCCAAGATCTTGGCGCCGAGCTGCTTTTTCGTGAGGAAACGGGACGCAGGCGAGGTATTCGTTGAGCTGTTCGAGTCGAATGTCGCTCTCCTTGCGGAACCAGGTGTAGGTGACCGAACAACGGCGGACACTGGTCGAGGCGTTCGGACGAGAGAGGCGGTTGGCGAATGGTACGCGTAAGTGATGAAAAGTGCGAGGGCTCGATGTACTTCGGCTGTGTAGTTGCACTTGACTAGATGCTCGAGGGCACTCATGAAGTGGGGGAGCACTTCTTCCGATATGGGTTCTGCTTTCATGGCGTCGAGCAGCCGTTTGACGATTCCTCCGAGGGTCAGTATTCTCCTTGTTCGCCTGGAAGAGGTGTCCTTACTCATGCGCATGAGTCGCCGGCTGTTAAACTGGTGATACTTGCTCTTGACAGAAAAAGTGACAAACTGTTTGTAGTAGAGCTCCTGGGTAATGGGAGCAGACTTTCGCCAGGTGTCAAAGTCGATGAGAAGGATCCGGTACGCCAAGGGGTTCACAATGAACGATTCCAGGGGCTCAGCATGCTTGTAGCCAACGAAGTCGAGCACGAGGCTCAGGAGCCGGAAGCTCAACCTGTCCCGCTCCTCGCTGGTGATGGGCAGTCGCAGGTTGGCATTATCGGCGCCCAAATTGACAGTGTAGCCCAGCTTTGCCCGCAGTAGCATGCCAAGTATGGCATAGCCGTTATCACGCTCCATGGCCTCGCTGTTCCGCCAGCTCTTCCTGATGCAAAGAAAAGTCATCTCCACAGCACGCACCGTCTCCTCAACGTTTGATGCGCGCTCCACCAGCTTCAATGCCAGCGGGGTGTAGCCAGCCAGACGCCAAAAGTTGTCGTCAAAGTAGGATGGGATGGCAACCACCGGGTTTCCAGTCAGAACGGCCACCCCATGAGATCGAGCCAGTGCGTCCAATAGACAGGGCAGGGCAACGTTGATAGCAATGGCTGAACCACTTCTGTGTGTCATTTGGATTAGATTTGTTGCTGTATTTCGAGGCAAGGCGCGGTACAGCTGCGTATCTTGATAAACGCCGTCTTCGCGGAAGACGCCAGCAGGAACAATGCTGAGCAGGACCTTGTTTTCAGGCAGTAAACTGCCAGCTTTGTCCCGGATTGCTCTGATGATGTCTGAGCTCTCGTCCCTGCCAGGATGGAAGACCTCGTTTCTCAGGCCCAGACTAGCCGACGCCTCGTAGGTTTGAAAGCCACCCAGGCTGTCTTGGAAGTTGCCTTGATACTTTGGTGACAAGCCGTAGTGGACAGCCAGGAAGTCATCGCTAAGGACATCTTCAAAGAGGTGGGCGGATGCAAGAGACCACTTGGAAAAGACCAACCCAGCGCCAAGCTGGCTTGACAGATCTCTTGGCGTGCCTAGAAAAGCCTGAACGGGATGGGGCTTGGTAGCGGTCGAGGCAAAAGAAGCAAAGCTCTCCGTGCTACCGTTCATAAACGGTGGTGTAGTAGGGTAGGCGCACTTGATCTGCTCGACGAATTCTCCATTGACGTACAGGGACGCCTTGCTGGCTGTCATCGTTTTGGGACGCCGATGGACAAGAGCAATATGATACCACTGTTTGTCTTTGAACGACATGCCTTTGAACCTCACGCTGGGCCTACTAGACGTGACCGAGGTTTGCAGGATGAAGTTATGGGTGTCTCGTTCCAGGTACATCAGTAGGAAACACGTTTGCGTCGCATCAAAGACGCCGAATACGGTTGTATGAGCAGCCGGGTCGAATCTGTCCACCCGGATCCATGCCGTGAATGTATAGCCAGGGGAAGACTGCGGCGGGAATACCCTGCCTAGTGTTGGTAGTTCGATGGAGGAGTGACCATGCAGCGAGAGGTCGAACTGAAAGAAGGGGGGACCGGAATAGGTCGATGTCATTTCCAGACAGAACTCAGAAGCCTCCGGTAGCGGATTCGCAAGAAGAAACTGGGTGTCGGAAGGCTGATTGACACCAAGGTACATGAGCTTCTTGCACAATATGAGCAGTTTGTCCTTTTCGGTCTGGTCCAGCTTTGGAACCGGATCGAACAAGACTCGCAGAAACCGCGACAGAACCCCGGTAGCGTGGAGAGCAGCAAGATTGAACAGGGAAATGGAGACAGCAGTCGACATGATCTCCAGGACGACCATCGAGCAGGGGTTGGCCGGAGTGTCTTCCGCTCGGGGTATTGACTCCCAGAAACCAACAACGGCACGCAGAATTTCGGGATTGCGGAATATTGTCTTCGTCTGGACCACGTCTCGTACTTCTCGACCAAGGTCTCTTGCCGTTGGCGACGTCGTTATCGATGTCTTCTCCGCATCCTCGCTGGAAACATTTTTGATCTCCGGCTTGGCGTCCGTCACCGTATCCTGAGATGCAATCGATTGACACAAGGCGTCCACCTTCTTGTCTCCCAGCGAAAATGACAGAAGCTTGCCAAAGACTTGGCAGTTGGCCCAGAGATCCGAATCGCTACCGCCAAGTCCTACACTCGCGATGGTCTGCTCCAGAGCCTCCCACCCGCCCCCTTCCACCCTGTGTCGAAAATAACGCTTGTTGCCTGGATGGTCTAGGAAGACGGCTGCAAAGACGTCCAGCACAGCCTCGAGCAGTCCGAAAAGACCCTGCTTCTCTTCTTCGGTTCGCCTTTGCGGGTTGTAAAAGCCTGAAAAGGACCGCAGCACATCGAGTATCTGTGTAAAGCCACGCAGGTGACGGAAGTCGTCTTGTGGCGGACTAGGCGGTTCGGTTGCTGCGATGTGCTGGCGGATCTGCCGCAGGCTTTTGAGCAGCGTTGGAAAGTCGGGATATGCGTCGGCAGCACGTCGCTGTCGCAGGCCATTGGCGAGACCATCAAGGAGGCCACGCAGGATCTCGGTAGCTTTGGAGACGGCGGCGCCTGAGGAGGCAGAGGTCGACGATCGATACCTCCGGGATACTTGTAATGTCGACATGGTTGGATCGAAAGTTCGTTTTATTATACTGTTGACTGCCGGCTTTTCTTCTTCTTCTTATTGTGTCGACTCTACCCTCATTCCACGAGCTTCAGTCCCAGCACCCATCGAGGGTCCAGGCAGCGGTCAAAACGAGTCGGCATCGAAAGTGGGATGCGGCGCGGGTACGAATTCGCAGCTCACGGCTTGGGATGGAGGCGGGCGGCGGTTATTTCGTTCGGTTCGAAGTTCGATTCGGGAAGAAAAGGAGCGACACTTCGTGAAGATATCGGTAAAATAACTTTTCGGTCCTCAGGGGAGCTTGAACCAGGGTTCTTGACGTCCAATAGCTACGCGTTATCACCAAGACGGAGATGGCCCGGGTCGCTGGCTGCCCGGGAAGCTGCAACGGGCCCTCAGTGTCAGCCTCGGGGGGCTTCAAGTGTGGCTTGGGTCGTTCTGAGTGGTCGCCTTCTCTTTGGCCTGTCAGATAAAGGTACATACCTGGATAAGGTACCTAAGGTGCCTGGTGCTGGATACCCAAGCCAGGGACCTACCTACCTTACCTAAGGTAGGTGAGCTCTGCTAGGTGCCCGCTGTGACGTGCTGGCATTCAATGGTTCAATGGAGGACGAATGCAGCAGGTCACAGGGCATCATGGCGCCCCAGGCCAAGCAAGGTGGGGTAAAATGGTGGCGGTGCAGCCCGCAGGTCGCTGAAGGATTCCACTGAGAAGTCCTTTTCCCTCCCGTCACCTTTCGTTTCGGTGAGACCTACAGACCTTTGGCAATCCGTCCCAGAGGTCTGTTCACCTGGCTCATCGATCGACCCAGAGGGCAGCCAGGAGCTTCCTTCAGCTGTGTAGAACAACCGTGTGGCCACGACTGGGGCTGCATAGCGCGAAGACAATGGTGACACGTAGTTGTCCGTGTTATTATTGGAAACGTTGCCACAGTTGGAGCTGTCAAAGCAGCTGTCAGTGTCGTTACATCTGATCAAGTAGCCCTCCAAGGCGTATTTTGTTCTACACACGTGTGGGATGAAGCATTGCTCACTCTGCAGCCTTCAACCGCCAATTCGTTCGTATGTACGTATACTGTCTTGAGATTGATCGACAGCCACCTACATGGATGTTTCGTTCTTGCCAAATGCAAGGCGATATAGCCGCACCTCATACCTGGGCCTTTGGGTGGTGGCACGGCGGCAAATTCATCCATTTGGAGGTCAGGCATGCATATTGTAGATAAGATGCCTTAGTAAGTGCTCTTCGCAACACCGTACGAACCAATAGACGGCATGGACAAGGACCGGTGAAACAAGACCGCTTCATCATAATCGTGCGTCAACACGGTACGCACAAGTCCCTTGTTGAGAACCGACATATCTGCTCGGTCGTTGCTCGGCCTGAGGTTGGATACCCTGTGATACCTTAGCTGACGCGAGTGTCTTGAATGCCTACTTCTGCCTACCTGGATGGCGATTCTTCGTCGCGGCTGGTTTGTCCCAGGCCCAAGGCGTCCCCGACGTTCGGTGCTATCAAGAGAACACCCTCTTTGACGTGTGAAACCATGCGAAAGCTAGAAGAAATGGAAGCACGAATCAGTCGGCGGCAAGCTATCAGTCTTTTGCGTTCCTTTGAGTCATTTTCGTCGTCCGTTTTGCCATTCTGATGGCGCCTTGCAACGCTAGCCGTAGTTATGCAGCAGACAGAGACAGCAGCCGGGTCAAGTGGCCGTGTGTCATGACTCCGGTGACCGGGGGCTGCTTGAGCGGTCGTCGGCTCGGTCATCGGGGATGCTGCATCTGGGAAGAAGCTTGGGCGGCGTGGGTGGTTTCAGTCTGCCTCCCTCAGCACCGAGACACGCCCCTCCCCCCAGGAGCCATTCGCGTCCTTTGGCCACTGAGTCGTTGCTCCTCTTCTGCGATACTGGCAGGGGCTTGTATGGTACTGTCGTGTGCCTCATTCATAGTGTTTGTATCCATCCTGACATTCTCATTTGCGGTTTACCTGACACCATGTACTCATCGTCGACTCGGACGTTGGCGCACTAACGACACGCGTACCAGCGGCATCCATCCATGTTCCGCGCGACTGGGCCAACAATCCATATCCATGAGACGTGATGGTGTGTTGGGGTGCAGCATCCGCATGGACGACGACTCGCAAGGCCATGGACTATGGTGTTCCCGCGCACGTCCAGGCAAGAAAACAAAATGTTTCTTCGCAGGCCTCAATGTCGTCGGTGGCCTTTGCTCATGCTCGCGAGCAACGAAATGCAATCTCGTCATCGCCGCTGCTGAGGGAACCCGGATGACTCGTTAATTGACCCCGGATTCTATGATACGACGTCCAGTAATTAATTAATAGCTGCCCGCTGAGCTCTGCCTGGCCTCGGCAATCCAAACCTGAATCTATCAAGTCCGTCCGCAGGTGTTCGTCTCTAGCAATGCCCCCCGATGACGGACAAGCAGGGGAAAATAAGGCACGTGCCAGGTACCAGACACGGGGTCGGAACTCATCTGACCCATGGCCCATACTCGTTCAAAGGTCAGGCGTCCTGGTTTAACAGCCTAGCTCTGATCAGCGTAGCGTTGGTGCTGGACCTCGCCTCCCCGCCTCCATGTTCCAACAGGACAAGCTTGTCGGCCATTGTCCACTGTCCAGTAATAGCTGCCTCTGCCACTCGGAGCTTGCCCTGCCCAGGCAGTTAGCGGCCAGCGCGGTCAGGTACAAACATGCAACCTACGATACTTGCTGGGGAGCTCCAGAGACAGCCGCCAGCACCAGCAAGAGCTCCTGTGGCTGGCAGGCCTTGGATTCCTTCGCCTTGGTTTCAATCCTGGTCTGAAAGCAACCTATCTGACAATGGGTGCCTTGTTACAGTTATTACAGTTATTACAGTTATTACAGTTATTACAGTTAATCACATCATCGATAATACTGCCGCGTAGGTTCCACGTTGCTTTCTCGATAGGGCGGTACACCGCAGCGCACAATGTGTCGCTATCACGGCGAGCCAAGGGTAGCTCGCCATCAATTACCATCACTGCAGCAGACCTCCTCCATCTGTGATCCAGGCAGGGTCAGAGAAATAAGCCCAAGGGGAGCGACTGGCTGGTGAGCACAGCATCAAGCAAAGCGAAGTGGTATTAGTTAGTGAACGCGCAGAGACACATGAGAATGCGGCTGCCCCTCATGAGTGGCCGATAGCAGAGCTCAACGAAACAGCGGAAGCTTCGAAAGTCGAGACAAGACGGGATGGCAGCGCAGCGCGCTTGTCAAGCTTCAGGGTCCTCCAGACCAGCAGATCTGGGACGCCCTCGCTCTCTCCGCTCCGTGGACACCCCATTACGCGTTATCGCATGCAAGCGCTATGCAGGTTACGCAGATAGTGTGGGCGCTCAGTGGGTTGGGAGGGGAAAGCTGCTGCGGGAAAGCTGATGGGTGAAGAATGTACATGCAGGCATGCTGATAGTGCGATACATCAGGCAAGGTGATCAGCAACGTGGAGGACTTGCTGTCCGGCCAGCGACTGTGCTTGGATGCGTGCGAAGTGTTTCTTTGTGTGAGGCCACGAAGGTGTCTGGGACAGCCGGAGCAAATCCAGCGGGTGGGCAGTAATTAATACTTGCCATTAGCTTTCCAAGACGCGTCGTTGGTCGAGGGAGGATTCCAGGGCGTCGCAGGCACCTTGTCGGCCGTGGTTTGCCGTACAAGTAGAGTGAATGAACGCCCACGTCTGCCTTGGCTCTTTGGCGCCTGGCATTGTATGACGTCGCTCTGAGCTGTAACCCCGACTGACTCTTGTCCGGCAGTCCGTAAATGGGGCCTGTCGACAAAGGTTAGCTCCACGCATACGAATAGCGACGCCGTTGATACCATGGTGGTCAACGAGCAGAAGAAAACCCGCCTCGGATGGGAATATAACCGTCGAAGCGGATGGAAAGTCGTCGGCGAGCGTCTGGAAACATCTTGAGATGAATCTACCATGGCCACCAAACGGATGGCGGCCGGCGAGGAGCTTGTCTGCACTCTGGCTATTGGTGGTGTCGGGGTGCTCTCCTGTCGGGTGCCTCGTCTGACAGCAGCAAGTATCACACTAACGCCCATGCGACTTTCCCATGCCCAAAGCAACCTCTCGTGTCGAACAAGGTGTCGCCATTTGCGCTCCTCTGAACTCTGGACTCTGCAGACTGGAGACTGGAGCTGGAGGCTCAGGCAGGGAAACCCCAAACGTGACCCTCTCTTATCGCATTGCCGAGGAAACCCTATCGAGTCATTCCATTGGCTCAACTGTCTCTGCGCTAATCATTTTTCGGCTTCGTCAGCCACCCTTGAGCTCTTATCTTGTTTGGCTGCGTCACACTGGGGCGGCGCTACCTTGTCTACCAGCAGGCCAAACCCCAGGCCACCACCCCATCGAGAGACTCGGTGCTGCCCAGCCCAGACAAGATACTTTGTACCTCCCCCTGCTGGGGCAAACTCCAGGTACCCGAGCTATCTGCCTGGGTACCTCTCGCGGTGACGAGGTACCTTACCTTACCTTACCTCACCAGGAGCTGTGCGCACGCAACCGCCGTCGCTGCCTTCCCTTTATATCTACCTGCACCCGCTCTCCGAAGCTGCCCCGTTTGCCTTGTTCCATCTCTCCCAATCCCCTCCTCCCTCTCTCTCCTGTAATCCGTCCATCCATCCATCGCGTACTTTGTCGTTGTTCGGCGCTCATCAACAATTTCGCTTCCCTTTCTGCTTTCGAATCGTCTCCGGTAGACTCTAGACTCGTTACTATCACAACCGCCGTCATGAGAGGCTTCGTCGGTGCCGTGGCTGGTCTGGCCGCTATGGTCAGCGCCTCCCCATCCCTCTCGGTCCAGACCATCCACGATGGCATGGCTCCCGTTCTGTCTTCTACCAACGCCGAGGCTGTCCCCAACTCCTACATCATCAAGTTCAAAAAGCACGTCTCAGAATCCGGTGCCTCGGACCACCACAACTGGGTCCAGCAGATTCACTCTTCCGCTCAGACTGATCGTCTGGAGCTCCGCAAGCGTAGCCAGGAGCCGCTGGTTGACGATGTCTTCCACGGCCTGAAGCACACCTACAAGATTGGCGTGGACTTTTTGGGCTACGCCGGTCACTTCGACGACGACACCGTCGAGAAGATCCGGAGACACCCTGACGTAAGTCCGACGACCCTGACTCCTCCCCAGACACTTGCCCAAACGCGAGTGACCCACAGCCATCTGTGTCCGCCTCAGGATCGGGCTTGGCATGACCACCCCGAGCTCGTGGCAACGGGCATCAACGTTATCCACATATAAACGTGTCGAAATACCAGCTGACATCGTCTTCCACAGGTCGAGTTCATCGAGGTCGACTCCGTCGTCCACACCCAGGTTCCCGTCAAGGCCCAGGTCGAGGACAAGTGCGACGGCGAGCTTGAGAAGCTTGCCCCATGGGGTCTTGCTCGTATCTCCCACCGTAAGTCTCTGGGCTTCGGTACCTACGACAAGTACCTCTACACCGGCGACGCTGGTGAGGGTGTTGATGCCTATGTCATCGACACTGGTACCAACGTTGACCATGTCGATTTTGAGGGTCGTGCCAAGTGGGGAAAGACCATTCCCTCTGGTGACCAGGACCTCGACGGCAACGGCCACGGCACCCACTGCTCCGGCACCATCGCTGGTAAGAAGTACGGTGTCGCCAAGAAGGCCAACGTCTATGCCGTTAAGGTCCTCCGTTCTAACGGCTCTGGAACCATGTCCGACGTCGTCAAGGGTGTCGAGTGGGCTGCCACATCTCATACCGAGCAGGTCAAGGCTGCCAAGGATGGCAAGCGCAAGGGCTTCAAGGGCTCCGTCGCCAACATGTCTCTTGGCGGTGGCAAGACTCAGGCTCTCGATGCTATCGTGAACGCCGCTGTCGATGCCGGCATTCACTTCGCCGTTGCCGCCGGCAACGACAACGCCGACGCCTGCAACTATTCTCCCGCTGCTGCCGCCAAGGCCGTCACCGTCGGTGCTACCGAACTCGGCGACCGCCGCTCTTACTTCTCCAACTACGGAAAGTGCACTGACATCTTTGCCCCCGGCACCAACATCAAGTCCACCTGGATCGGCAGCAAGTACGCCGTCAACACCATTTCCGGCACTTCCATGGCCTCCCCCCACATCTGTGGTCTCCTGGCCTACTACCTCTCCCTCCAGCCTGCCTCTGACTCTGAGTACTCGGTCGCCGCCATCACCCCCGAGAAGCTGAAGAAGGCACTCATCTCCATCGGCACTGTCGATGCCCTCGCTGACATTCCCCGCGACACCCCCAACGTCCTTGCCTGGAACGGCGGTGGCTGCAACAACTACACTGCTATTGTCGAGGCTGGCAGCTACACTGTCAAGCAGGAGTCCAAGGAGACCACCATCGACGACCTCGAGAAGGCCATCGAGGAGGACTTCGAGGTTCTCTCTGGCAAGGTTGTCAAGGGCGCCAAGTCCTTTGGCAGCAAGGCCGAGAAGTTCGCCGACAAGATCCACAACCTTGTGGACGAGGAGGTGAAGAAGTTTCTCAAGGAGACGGCCACCTTGTAAGCGCCGTTGTCCAACGCTTGCAACATTTTCTTTCGTTTTTTCTTGGGTCAAGGACAGTGTATGCATAGGGTTACAATGCAGGATGGGTAAGGATGGATGCATCGCTTCATAGCTTCATACAGATTTCATAACACGAATTGAGTCTCCTTAAACTGTACCCTGGCCTAGCATGTGATGGTGATGCTGAGTGTACCACTTCGCGAATTTGGGCGGTTCGCATGGCTTAAACTTCTTGTCGTTCAAACTGTGTGAGTCAGACGGCCGTGCCCAGAGTCAGCAAAACCATCCTTTCATCTCTCAGTAAGCCGCCGAGCTGACGTGCAACTCAAAGTTCGGATTGCCGCGAAAGCCCATCGTGGCGAGATCTTTACAGACCGCTGACTGACTGGCTCATTTGCAGTAGCCACTCACGTCGCTCTGCTACATGACACACGGCGACATAGACTCCTGCTTGTCTCTATCATGCTCGAGGTCGACTGGCACTGCCGCAGGCCTGTGGCATATCTTAGGAAGCAGGACTGTGATGCTTTCTCCTAGGGGAAGGAATGACACAACAGCTGGCTCCTGCCAGCGCCACTCTCATGCCTGCCCTCCCCCAAATCACTGAACTTGAACGTGCCTTCCATTGCGTCCTTGTTCAAGGTTCACTCAGCCCCCAATGGAATGAGCCATCATGGGGAGGGTCTGTCGTACCTGTCGTACTTGATCCTGCCCAGTATCCCATTATCGGCGATGTTGCTTGCCTGATAATGTCGCCTGCGTCTTCATCTCTGATGACTGTCACGTTTGCCACCACAAGGAGGTCGAAATCCACGTTCGATCTCCCCGCGAAATCTCTCCACGCTCTCGCGGCTTGCTTCTCGCCTTTGGTTAACTTCTCAATAACCCATAGCAGCCTCAACTGAATCTCTGTACAGTTTCTGACTCCTTTATACCTACTGAGATCGCCCTTATTACTCCTCTTTGCCTTACCTACCCCATCACGTTATCTTCTGGTCGTGTACCAAATGCGTCGGTACAACAGCACCAAGTCGACATCAGGTTTGAGCCGGACCAAGTCGACCAAGTCTACGGCCTCTTTCCGTACTGCGCTGCAACAGCTGGAACACATCGACCCAGCTATAGCGGACAGGGACGCGCACATCGCTGCTTCTCTGTCATTCTCTCGCGCTTCCAAGCCAGCAGGCACCGACCCAAGGCCTTCACTGCCAGCCCAAAGTTCCTGCAAAAAAGGTTTCCCACGCGAGCATTCGACTGGGAGTGGAGAGAAGATGGACAACTTGTCGAAACGGCAAGGTCTTCGCCGCCATGGGAGCGTTCGCTTCGTCGAACCCGCACAGGAGCATGATACTCCTTTAACCAGACGGCGGACTGTGCTGGGGAGTTCCAAATATCGTCAGACGCGGAGTGAAAGCAGAAACGATGGGCCGTACGTGAGTCCGCTGACCACAAGCTACATCGAGTCTCTGCCTCCCGCAGAATCGTACCGGCCGGCAGACGAGTGTGCGTCGGTTCCGTCGTCTTACGGCAAGGTTCGCAGATCCAAATCAATGTTCAATCCGGCGAAGAAGCCCCTTAGCTCAAAATATTACTTCAATGACTCCCCCGAGCAGACCAGCCCGAAGCCAGCGATGCGCCATCTGTCTGTTCAAGACACCGAAGAAGAGTCTCCTGCCGTACAGGAAAAGGAACTGCGAGCGCCGCAATCTACAAGCTTCTTGAAAATACGAGACAAGGTCCTCAGCACGCGACACGAGAATGACTTGGCTGTCAAGAACGCGGAAAACAAGCTACGTAGAGATGTTGAGAAACAAAGTCGTCTGAAGAGCCGCCCTTCGTCCTTCTTTATGCCTAAGCGACACCAAAGCCGCGGTTCACTTCGTCTTCGGAAGTCGATGAGAGATGTAACTAATGCCTCACGTTTCGACCAGTCGACTATCAGCCTGCCAGCACTGATGAAAAAGGACGGATCGCTTCGCAAGAAGGCGCGCAAGGTTTCCACTGGCATCCGGACCAAGCTGAAAAGCCTGTTCCAGCGCAGCAAGGATCCTCTCGTGTTCCACAAACAAGTGCCGGAGCGTGGCCCTCAGAACCCGTCGGGCGAGCCGGAGGACTCCGAACAAGAAGACCTCTACATGGACATTATCGACCCCATCCCGACGGACGAATGTTCTGTTTCTCAAGTGCCTTCTCGGGTTCCTTCATTGCACGCTGCTTCCTCAAGCCAGAAGCTCCGCTCTCGTCAAGGAAGTCTTGAGAGCATCGACAGCGACAAGAACGGCTCCGAAGAGAAGTCGCGTGTGACCAGCTGGACGAGTTCTGGAACTCACACGTTGAATAGTCAAGGAACTTGGGCCGGGGAGAAGGATCGGCAGCGGCTGTCGGTGATCAAGGAGAATGGCCTTCACTTCTCGTCGTCTTCTTTTCAGCGTCCTGCATACAGAGATCCTATGACTTACGATTTCGAACCAGTTCAGCACAAAGCCGCCCCGAGAGTCGATAGCCAAAAGGTTTACTCTGCATTGATGAGCCGTCTGAAGGAGTCGAGAGAGCCAGGCGGGCAGAAAGAGAATGTTCCCCAAGTCAGCGTCGAGGAATTTGCAAGTCTTGCTCCAAGCAGGCTGCAGAGGTCCAAAGATGATGTTTCAGAGGCTTCCAGCGTACGGACCTCGCCAACCATTCGGTGTGTCCTGCCGGAGGATGATGTGTTCCAGGATGCTCCACTAAAGGAGATATCCAACTCCAACACCCACGCTATCGACTTGAGTAATGCCGAGTCCACATCATCGACGGGAAGTGTGCTCCATCATCGGAAACGGTCTATGGTTGGAGCGCCCATCTCCTATGGGCCATTCCCAGCACCCGCGATTCGCCATGACATCACCGTCTCGCAGCAGAAGAGAGCCAACAGCCGCAGCGGGGAGATACCGCCCACCTCGAAGGCGTTATCTACCCGAAGCTCTGCTTTCTTTGGCAGTCCCACGTGCCATTTGTTTCGCACCACAAGCCCCTATCGCCGGGCTATCCAAGCATCGATGAAGGACACCTCTGAGCAGTCTACAGAGACATCTCTGTCTCGAATACCGAGCGTCAATCTCGACTTGATCATCAGAAGACGCCCTAGCCTCACATCCGAGGACCCTCGTGTTGCATACTCTGAGAGCATTTACTCCGACCAGCTGACCTCACCGAAAGGTCCTCTTCAGGCTTTGACGCCTGATGGACTGACCTCGCGTAACATGCAGTCTGTTCGTTGGGAAATCAACGAAAGTAAGATAATAACGCCCATGCCACGATCCAAGAGTGGCCAGTCCAACGACACCGAAGGCCATGGCTCAGATATAAGCCATGGCACTACTGAGCCTCTGGGCACAACGCCAACGCCTCTTACCTACACACCGATCTTGCCAACTGATCGAAAGGCATCTTGCGCAAGCTCATTAGAGTGGAAGATGTTTCTCTCTGCCAACGTCTCCAGGGCGGATGTCACAGCCAGAGGGAGCAACCTGAGCGAGGTGCGGTACGCAAAGCCCAGCATGCCCAGAGAGTCCGGGCACGTGAGAGAGCAGGCACAGATTGAAGATGACTCACCAATCACTTACAAGCCGACGGGATCCGTGAAGAAGACGCGAACACCAGTCCGGCCTGCTGTACTTAACCATCGCCAGACATTGTCGGCAAGTGGCGCCGAGTCCATCCAGTCCAGATACTCAACGCCAGTGAATGACGAAAACGCGGTTCCCAACTCCGAAGGCCGCAGCTCGAGCCGGACGCATGCCAAGTACGGCCCTCCGCCGATTCCTCCGAGAAATTCGTTGAGAACGATACCTTCTCTGCCAATGTTGCATCTGCGTCGGACCCAAAGCAACATTCCCGTCAAGTCGCCAGAGAGAATGGGGGCCAAGAACCGAAGCATGGACAGCACGCCGGAGCACAAGCTTAACCAAGGGTCTCCGCGAGTAAAGCTTCGGTCCCCGATCAAGTTAGTACGGCGGGCCGATGTACGGAGCGGTCTGAAGTCTTCGTCATCAAGCCCGGGGTTCACCTCAGCTCTTGAGCGGAAATCCGGTTCACAGCTTTCCAACGAACAAACGTATTTGGGATCTCCCAGATCGAAGAGGAGGTGCAGCGACCGACCATTGTTGGATGCCAGCGAAAGCACCATCGTCGACGATTCGGATACTGGCGGCTCAGACGAATGGAGGGCCCAAAAGTCTGGGAGTAAAAAGATGGTGGAGAACTTTCTCAGTAGCAGGCGCGGGGTTCTCGCTGGCAGTGCGTTCTTGTGATGATGGGCTGCTGGGGCAAAGGAGATGGCATGGAAATGGTGTGGTATTCGTCACGGCAGAACTATACCTTGCTGGCGCAAACTTGTAACATGAACGGCCTGTTTTGGCCCTAATACATGGACGCTTGTATGTTTATCGCAAAACAATCGTCGCTGATAGTGCGGGGGCCAAGGGAGTGCTTGGGATGGAGCTATTTCATATGCCGAGAATCCAGTGGGAATACAAGAAAACCAGTTCGATTACATTTCACGATGCCATGGAAACTGGACTATGATATATCTTTGTCCGGCATCGACCCAAAACGATACTGTGCCCAGGCGAAGGAGCCTTCCTGCATTGTCCACAACTGCTTGCCCGGGTCGGGGCCAGCAGCGCCAGCGGCAACATGGACGGGCATGAGATGGTCCATCCAAGGATGTGCTTGCTTGGCGTCTGGTCTCTTGCAGACATTGGCCAGCTTTTCCTGCCGCTCGTCGACTTTGGCCTCCACAGCCTCCTTGAGAGCATTGTCGAAGCTGACGGAATATGGCATAGGTTGCGGGTTGTCACTCATGTCGTAGAGATTATGGACCGACATGCCAGCGCCAATAACCACGACGCCTTCGTCTCTCAGAGCAGCAACGGCTTGACCCAGCCGATAATGAGCATCGGGATCCTCGGAGCCAAAAAGCGAGACCTGCACGAGGGGGACGTTCAGGGGGTTGGATTCGGGGTGGAAGGCCACGTGAAAGCCGGCCCAGACGCCGTGGTCGAGACCTCGTTCGGTCAGGGAGCACCCGATGTTGCTGTCCGACAACAGAGAGCAGACGCGAGAAGCTAGTTCGGGGGATCCGGTGTTGGGGTAGCTCGCAGAGTAGTAGTGCAAGGGGAAACCGGAGAAGTCGTAGATGAGGGGTGATGTGAGGGCGGAGTTTACGAGGACTTGGGAACGGGAGCGGGACTGCCAGTGGGCGGAGAAGACGACGACGGCGGTGGGCTTGAGGGAGGTGATTTGGGAGCCGATGGACTGGAGGGTTGGGTAGACGGGGTGGGAGGTGTTGTACATAACGTCGGGCTGGTTGGTGGCTGTCAGCGAGGTAGAGGAGGGATGACGAGGAG
Organism: Colletotrichum lindemuthianum; assembly: GCA_001693025.2. Taxonomy (NCBI): domain Eukaryota; kingdom Fungi; phylum Ascomycota; class Sordariomycetes; order Glomerellales; family Glomerellaceae; genus Colletotrichum; species Colletotrichum lindemuthianum. The sequence goes on along the minus strand of MASP02000414.1, from coordinate 176,354 downwards.
ACCTACACCGCCGTGGGAGAAGAAGTACACTGGCATTCGAGGTTTTGTGGCGACATGGTGTAGTGAGGATGAGGAGATGTACGAGATGAGTGTTGGAGTGAGGAAGTAGGACAAAATGGCTACTGCCAGGGAGAGGAGGATGAAAGCTGGGCGTGGCATTTTGGAGGAGGGTAATGATTCAAGGTGACCATTCCAAAGGGTCCGGAAATGGGGCTGGATGATGGGGATGGAAGATGTTAAGTACCGGAGGTCAAAAGTCCGTCGCCGCGAAAGGCCCGCGCGGAGGTGCCGGATGGCGGGCGGGACTTTTCGTCGCGCGCGGCCGGGTCCACTGATCTGTCGCTTGCGGGTAGCGGGAGAGAGCTCCGGGCGAAGCAGAGTGCCTAAAAATGGGCCATTAATAACCTGACTGCCAGCAGCTGGGACGCTGTACACTAGCTATAGCTACCTTATACGTGCCTACAGGTACAGGGTGTTTCAGAGGGTGTGGCTAGTGAGCTCCACTGTGGAGTCGACGCGGCCGGGCCCCACCCGCCATCGGAACGGAAGCACAAAAAAACCATATCGCACTCGGCGCTCGGCCTCGCTTCCGTCCTCATCTCATCGTCCCTCCTTCGCAAACCCATGCTCATCCCGCAAACCCTCATCGCGACAGCAACAGTTTTCATCTCAAGTCTGTTACCACTCATCTCTGCTCACGAGCAGGACGCGAATATCGGACATCCGCATCTCGCCGCCATACCAAACATCGACAACGCCTTCACGGTACCCGAAGAAATGTCGTCACTCGCCCGCTCGGCCCCGCTGGTGTTCCCGGCCGCCGGGAAGCACACGGCGACTGTGATCTTCGCCCACGGCCTCGGCGACACGGGCAACGGCTGGGCAAGCGCCGTGGAGAACTGGAGGCGGAGGCAGAGGCTCGACGAGGTCAAGTTTGTGCTGCCCCATGCGCCGGCGATTCCCATTACTTGTGTGAGTTCCTCTCAATGTCTGCTCCAAATAAAAATTTATTGCTTTGAGAGAAGGATTGAAATACTTTCCCAACGAGAGACAGCGACGCTAACATGTGCCGCTCAGAATTTTGGCATGCGCATGCCCGGCTGGTTCGACATTGTAAGTCGCGCCTCCATCCTAGACCGCCACCCCCAACTCACGCGGGCGGTGACGCAGAAAAAGCTCGACGGCACGGTGGAGTCGCTCCGCGAGTCCGAGGACGAGCCGGGCATCCTCACGAGCGCCAAGTACTTCCAGGACCTCGTGCAGGCCGAGGTGGACGCGGGCATCCCCGCCGAGCGCATCGTGCTCGGCGGCTTCAGCCAGGGCGGCGCCATGGCCATCTTCGCGGGCCTCACGGGCAAGCACCGCATCGGCGGCATCGTCGGGCTGTCGTGCTGGCTGCTACTCAGCAACAAGTTTGCGGGCATCGTGCCCGGGGACAAGGCCAACCAGGACACGCCGGTGTGGATGGGTCACGGCGACGCGGACCCGCTGGTGAGGCCTGAGCTGGGCGCGTTGAGCATGGAGGCGCTGCAGAAGTTGGGGTACAAGGTTTCGAGGACGCTTTACCCGTGAGTATCTCCGTGTGCGTGTGTGAATGTGTTGGAACGATGCTGATTGGTATAGGGGCATGGGACATTCTGCGTGCTTGGAGGAGCTGGATGAAGTCGAGGTATTCTTGCTGGACCGATTGCCGCCTACGGAGAAGAAGTGAGGGCTTCCTCAGCCTAGGGTAGGCGCATGTTCGATACAATCTGGCAGGTGTCACGGATAAGATCTGCATGGGATCAAGGCTTGGCTGGAGTTGTAGAAATGCATAGAGTTACTCGTCAAGCTATGGTGGAAGAACTGAGGTTACAGAGACTGGACAGTCGCGGAGAGTGAGGTGACAACTCCCCTTCAACAAGTCTTCGATGCTCCATTTCAGCATGAGAAGGTCCACGCGCAATAGTTTGACCCTCCACTCAACGGGCATTAATTCTTCTGATCACTCGCCAGTCGCAGTGTCTCGTGAACAAGTGCAACCAGAGGACCCCTGCTAGGATGACCTGCTTACATAATAGAGCACCATCAATGCTCGGCAGCAGCCCGTCGATGACGCTAACGAAGCAAAAGTGGTGCCTTGTTCAGGGGTCTTATCGCTTGCTGGACCATCGTGTAGGGGATCTGCCAGTGGCCCCGTCCGGGTCAGCTGCCGTAACGTGCTGTCTTTGTTCTTGTCACCCCCGAATCACAAGCCTAGCCCAACGCCATGGGCCCTAGAAACAACGCAAAACGCCCAAGCCAATCCAGTGAAGCCCAAAGTGGGCAGTACACCCACTGATTCCCTGCCCAAGCACCTGAGGAACGCTGGTGGTGGCAGGCCGCATCGCAGACCGCCACTGCGTAAGCGCAAATACCTCCCTGGTACTTCCCATTTGCCTCATATGTGCCCCAAAAGGAAGTGCCTTTCTGTACCTAAGCTGCTGGCTGCTGGCTGCATGGTTAATGCACCTGCCTCCTTTTTGCATTCGACAGGTAGGTAGATTCTGCAACTCGCAATCGTGCATCGTGCATCGTGTTTTATTTTATTTTTTCTTCATCATCCCTCTTCTGCTTCTTCCTCATCACCATCCGTCCTCAATGATCCTAGACTTGCCAGGTTGCAATGTTTCTGTCCAGCGTCTGCCGATAAGCTAGATCAATCACAAGCTTTCCAGACATTCCACCGAGTCATCCTCCCCCGCAGTCCAGCAGCGTTGCTACGGCAAACACTTGCCCCTCCGAAATTCCCGCCCATCACCAAGGCACGAGCTTCGAGTTTCGAGCTTCGATACGCTCTCCTACAGACGAGAAATACTGCGGAACCTCCTCCGCTTAGTGCTCGAGCGTCACAATGGCGACGACTTCACCGCCAGGCCAATCGAGCCGTCCAACATCTCCGACACCCTCCCAACTCCCGCCAGTTCCAAATTCGCCCATCTACTCACTCGCCTCGACTGCGAATCCACTGTCCTCTCTCAACCTACCGCTTCCACCACCTCCACGGCCAGTCCATCCCATCCTCACCAAAGCCGATCTCGAGCAGTCCCAGACCGCCTATTCCGACCTCATCCAAACCGCCAAATCCTACCGCAAAGCCCTCGCCACCCTCTCCACCGCAGCATCCGCATTCGGCTCTGCGCTCGAGTCCTGCGCGCGCCTCAAAGAAGCCCGCGCCGAGAACCTCTCGTCGAGCCCACAGGCAGGAGGCGCCGCCCTCAGCGCTAGCTTCTCCGCGGGCTCCAAGACCTCCTGCACCGCCGACCTCCTCCTCTCTTCCTCTGGCGTGCAACACCTCGTCGCGAACCACCAGCAGATCCTCTCGGAAACCGTCTACCGCGACTTCGAGGTGCCCATGCTGCACGAACTCGACAAGTGGCGCCAGCGCGTCGACGACGAGGAGGACGCCTACGTGCGCGAGGTGCAGACCCGCTCGCGAGAGATACAGAAGCTCGAAAGGGAAGGGCTTAAGTTGCACAAACAGCGCCGGCGGGATGTGGGCAAGTTCCGCGCGCACCTCGTCGACCTCACGACGAAGCTCGACGGCCTGACATCGCTGCACGGCGATCACGCGCGCACGCTCTTGCGCGAGAGCCAGGACACGAGCGGCCGCATCCTCGACGCCTCGTGCAGTCTCGTCCGTGCCGAGGTGGACATCTTTGAGAGCCTCGCGAGGAAAGGCTGGAGCGGCGGCGGGCTGGACGACCTGCTCGAAAAGGGCGCCGATCTCTTTGCCAGCGACGAAGTCGTCGACCTCCACCACGCGAGCATCGGCGCCGCGTCGGCCGAAAATGCGAAACTCTTCAGCATACTCCCGCCCAAGAGCATTCTGGCCGACGCCGCTTCGGACGTCACGCGCGGCCATGCCAGGGGCGACAGTCTACTCAGCGACACGGACCGGTACCGGAGCCTCGCGGCCGTGGCGGCGGAGCAGCAGGACAATGACAGCGACTCCATCTTCTCCGAAACCAACTTCAACAGGCCGCGGGGCGTGAGGCCCTTTTCCCCGCAACCTATCCGGCGGAACCCCACCGATGTCACGTATGACAGCCTCGGCGTCGGGTTGAGCGAACCGGAGGAGGACAGGAGGTACGATGCACTAAAAGAGGAGACCGAGGGCGCGCCGTCGGCACACGCCTTTGACTTGCAGCAACATGACGTCTGGGGCGACGAAGGGCGCGGGCACGTCGATCTCAGCTTGGAAAGCCCCGGGGGCACAGAGATTGCCAATGGCGAGGGGAGGGGCAGGCTGGGAAGACGGTGGAGCGTCAACGAAGAGGAGGATGTATAGGCTACGTCTCCCCCAGCGGAGACGGGTCGTTTGTGATTGTTGTTTGTTATACCCATCTAGAGGCGTTTGCGGATTTGCAGGAGCCGTGTCCCTCGGCGCGGCACAGTCGTACATTGTTTTTTTCACCAAGATTGTGTTTCTCGTCCATTCGGATCAGGTTGCTGTAAGTTTTCAAAAAGAAAAAAGCGAGAATGGACAACGGCAACAACGTTGCGAAGAAGATATAACCTGGTGATGGTATTCATGAACATTACAACTTTTTTCCCTAAACGCCTTTCTTCCTTGCCATGTCCCCTAGGATATCCGTGTCCCCAGAATCTCCGTGTTTTTTTAATTAAAAAAATTCGTGTCCATGTATGACTTCCCCGTTTTTCAATCGTCCTTGTCGGCGGTCAGAATCTCGCCTCCAAACAGCCCAATCGTCGCGTCGAGCCACCAGATGACCTTCCAGTACAGACTGGCGCGGTTCCAGTCAAAGTCCCCGTTGTCGGTGCGCGGCACCTCGTTTCCTATCATGGAGCCGCTGAACCACTTGAGCACGGGGACGGCGTTGACGATGCGCTGGGAGTAGCTCTGCTGCGGGAGCAGGGCCTGCTCGGCCGGGAGGAGTGTGGCCCTGCGCGCGGTGGGGATGCGCCGGCAGAAGAGGCTGTTCTCGGGCCGTTCCGTCTCAAAGTCGGCGAGCGGCGGGGCGTCCGTCATGGTCACGGTTGCGGATGTCGTGTTGCTCATGTTGGACATGGTGGCCGTCTCGAGCGTGTTGGACGAGGTGAGGGACGTTGGCGGGGACAGGTCGCTGAGGGTGCGGTTGTTGCTGCCGGTGCCGGAGAAGGGGTTCGTGTTGGTGGTTCGCGTGCCGAGTTGGCGCTTGTGGGGGATGGCGTGGTGCCCGAGGGCGGCGGCGGGTACGGACTGCGAGCGGTGGTGTTCGTCGTGGATCTGCACGAGGGAGTCGACGTCCGGGATGGGTTCGTCGCGCATCGGGGGGAGGCCGTGGTAGGGTTCGGCGTAGATGAGGTAGCCGAGCACGCGCTGGGGGCTGGCGTAGATGGCGGCGTCGGCGGCCGCGGCGGACTCGAAGGTGACCTTGATCCAGTGCTCGCCGCCGGCTGCGCGGTTGACCTTTGCGCGCTCGTCGAGGGTCAAGGCGCGGCGGCGGGTAAAGGCCGAGTCGCGGAGTTCCGACTTGTAGCGGCGCTGCTCGAGAGGGGGTTCGCGGGGGTAGTCTTCGCAGATGTAGCCGGCGAGCTGCTCGTAGTGGGAGATGGAGGCGTACTGCTGGGACGGGGAGCGGTAGCCGCGGAGGATGACCTCGCAGGGTTCGCGGCGGGCGAGGCGCGGGCCCGAAGCTGCTGCCGCCGCGGCGGGTGTCTCGTCGGTGACTATGAGAGGCGGTTGCGAGAGGCCTGAGGCTTTGCGCTGAGGGTTGGTCGCGTTCGAGACGGTGGTGGTGCCTGGTGCCGTCGACGCGGCGTTGGTTGTGGCGGCGAGGTTGGAGGTGATTGCTTGCGAGGAGATCCAGTCGCCGAAGAGCTTATCCGCTGCGACCACTGTCGGGTTCTCGCGTCGGGCGGGCGTTCCTGTCCTGGAGCGCGAGCGGCGGGTTGACTTGCCAAAGGAGCCCGTCTCTGCGACGCCGCGTCGCGTCCTAGCGCCTGGGAGGCCGTCTTGTCTGGAAGCAGAGGTTAGCGGATGTTTTGCGCACGACCGAGTCGTAGCGGGAAGACACGGACTGAGGGTAGATCATGGCGTAGGGCCTCTTGATGCCATCGTCGCCAATGTACAGCTCCTCGTCGGGGACGTTATGGAGAATAAGAGGTGCCATTGTAAGCAAGTCCTGGATCGGGGTGGATGGCAGGGTCGGGCTTCGGTTCGCTTCGATTCGATGGGAGGAAAGAAAGCAGTATAACACTAGAACTCGAGTGAGGATAAGGAAACGACCAAAGGAGTGTCCTGGTGTACGTCGAGGTTCTGTTATGCCTTCGGCGGTGGATTGAACAACGAAACTCGGGTTCCCTGCTGTGTGTTTGTCGGCCTTGGATGCGATGCAACGCGAATGCAGCTGGCCATGGAATTTCCAGCCGAAAAGAAGTGAAGCTCACCGGGCAGACCAGGGCCTGACCCAGCAACCGCGGGGAATCCATCTTCCGCGATCCGGCCAAGGTCTGTGCGCGGGGTCGTCACAGGATCTTCCACTTAGTAAGAGCCTCAGTTAGTCAGCAGGATTCATCCGACCTCATCTCGTCAACCCCAGTTCGTTCACGATGTTGTGTCTCACTGGCTGAGCTTGTCCACAAGGAGTATTCGACTATTATGGGCTGCTATATTCACAAGGCAGTCGTTTTACAAATTGACACCTCTATCGCGCTGACATGCATAATTGAGGAGTGATCCGATCCGTCTTGCTCTTTTCGCGCCTGACTGTCGCGAACCATGACCTCTGGTGACACAATGTTCAGCAGCTGTTCATCCCTGGCCCGAGTTTTTAGACCCTTCAATATCGCATGCGAGGAGACGATAACCTCAATCCGTACAGAGCTCGGCAGACACGGTAAGTTTCACGATTCGTGTCTGATCGACCTCTAGTCAGGTTGGTATCACGCTTCTCATAAACCATAACTATGCCTTCATAGGGTGTGGAATCAAATTTACCAAATTCTTATCTTAATGTCTTGCTAATTCATTACTGGCTATTCCATTACTCGCTATCCCGTTGCTCGCTGTCTCATTGCTCGCTACTCGACCATCTCCTCTTCCAATGTTTGCTCTCAGAGCCAAAACTGAGGAGACGCCTTGGGCTTCTGCATGCTGAAATAACCAATGGGCACATCCTGATCACCCTCTTCGCCCTCGCTCACGGGCCCCAGCGTGCTTCCGGGGCTAACCTCCTCGTCCCACTCGTCTGCCTTCTTTCCACCCTCGAGTGCGACCGCATCCTCGTCGTCCCAGTATCTCTTGCCACTGCCCCTGAGCACCTGACTATTTTTCCTGAGGCCTTGAATACCGCCGTGAACAGACGATCGGAGAGTGCCCAGCGCCCTCCTCGCCTGCAACGGCCTTCCCTGCCGCACCGCACCATCGTCCCAACGCCTGTCTCGCGGATCTCTGCTGGGACCGCCCTGGGTACTTGCTCTCACCATCGTAGCGTCCTCGAACGACTTGGCCCGGTCGTCTTGGCCCGGGGACACCGCCGATAGCTGCTCGCCCTTCTCCTTCTTGGGCTTGGGCACGCGAGTCCAGTACAACGCAAAGGCGACGGCCGCGTTGAAGAAGATGTAGGCGACCAAGAACCCCAAGTCACGCCAGCGATGGCTGAAGTCGACCTTCAACGAAGCCAAAACCTCGTTGGTGTTGCTCGTCGAGCAGTAACTGCAGTTCTGCGTGGCCGCCGGATCAGACAGATACCCGCCGGCCTGCGCGACAAACGTCCCCAAGTACTGGCCGCACGTCTGCCCAGGCGGCGGATCCAACCTCAACAGCTCGTCTTGCGCGCAGCGGATGCGCGCGTTGGCGAGACCGGTGCCCAGCAGACCCTCGACGACGTACGTGAAGGGGTTGACGCGGTACACCCACATCCAGAACTTGGGCGGCGCGGCGATGAGGCCGTTGAAGATGAACATCATGAGGAAGGCGAGCTGGCTGAGCCCGGCGGCCTGGTCCGGGAGGTCGATCTTGGCGCCCATCATGTGCGCAAAGGTGCTGGCCTGCAGGAAGAAGGCGAGCATGAAGAGGAAGGCCAGGCCGCCGCGGGCCGCCGTGTCGTCCGTCTCGGCCGCGTTGCGGTTCAGGCCGACGAGGTAGTACCACGCCACGAAGGCCGGGCCCGCCATGAGGCCGTTGTAGAGCAGCTCGACGACGACCTGGGCGCCCATGAAGGCGGCCCACGAGTAGGTGCGCGAGGGCTGCTCGCGGCCCTCGTAGAGCGTGCGCTGCGCCGCGAAGACGGGTATGATTTGCAGCAGCAGGTTGAGGTGCGTCGCGAGGAACATGAAGATGGCGATGCCCTGGGCGTTGACGCCCACCTGCGTGTTGGGTATGCCCAGCATCGAGAGGCCGATGAAGAGGGCCGCGCCGAACGTCAGCAGCACCTTGGAGTAGACGTACTCCGGGCTGCGCCAGTAGTGCTGGGCCAGGCGCCGGCTCACTTCGGACAGCTGGACGGGCAAGGGAGCGGCGAAGGGAGGATCGTCCTGTTCCTGATGCTGCCGCGTCGGGTATTGGTGTTTGTCCTTGAGTCGGGCTAGGTGGGCCTTGACTTCTTCACACTCGATGCTCCGCTGCCACGCCTCGGGCCAGTCCACGGCCTTCTCTCCGTCTCCTCCGCTGCTGCCGCGAACCTGGTCGAGGATGTACTCGGCCGGGTTCTGTCCCTCCAGGAGCTTCGGGCCGCCGTTGCGGATGAAGTAGTCGGTCAAGACGTTGGCGTTGGGACCGATCTGGCCAAAGTAGACGGTCCGGCCCCCGCGAGCGAGGAGAAGAAGCCTGTCGAAACGCTCGAATAACTAGAGCTCACTCGTCAGCCGTGCTTCACCTATGGACATGTTGTGTATGCAAAGAAAAAGGGGGGAAAAACTCACAACCGCCGATGGCTGATGAATCGTGCAGAGAATAGCCTGGCCACTATCTCTCAACGTCTCGAGCAGGTTGCAAATCGACAAACTAGTCTGCGAGTCCAGGCCCGAGGTAGGTTCATCCAGAAACAAAAGAAGCGCCGGACGGGCGGCCAGCTCGACGCCAATGGTCAACTTCTTACGCTGCTCGACATTCAAACCCTCCCCAGGCACGCCCACTACAGCATCGGCATACTCTTCCATGCCCAAGATGGATATAACCTTGTCAACGTAGGCAACCTTCTCCTCGCGGGAGAAGCGCGGCGGCTGGCGAAGCACAGCGCTGAAGGTGAGTGCCTCACGCACCGTCGACGTCAGGAGGTGCTGGTCTTGCTGCTTCACGTAGCCCGTCTTCTGCTGGAAGGAGGCGTCCCGCGGGGCCCCGTCAACGAGCATCTCGCCCGTCACGACGCCGATGGACAAGCGCGAGGCGAGGGCGTCGAGGAGGGTCGTCTTGCCGGCGCCCGAGACGCCCATGAGCGCGGTGAGTGTTCCCGGCTCACACCACCCGTCGACGTTGTCCAGGATGCGCTTCGTCTCCTTCTTGCTGGTCTTGACGTCGTAGCAGACGTTGCTCCAGTGGAAGATGGCCATCTGGCGATCGATGCCCAGCTCGCCATTGTTGTCGTCGTTGCTGCTGCTGCTGTTGTTGTTATAGTTCTCGTCGTGGTCCACGAACCGGTCGTGCGTCGGCGACGGCGTCTGCAGCGACCAGAACTTGGGAGGAGCGGTAGTACTGGTGGGCGAGCCCATCGTCTTGCTCGGCGCCTCCGTGAGTCCCTTGGGGAGGCGGCTCTCGACGTCTGTCGGGAGCTTGGCCGGGACCTTGCCCTGGGGGAAGACGAGCATCTCCTGGTTGCTCTTCTTGCTGCTCACCAGCTCCGTGGCGAGGAGATGCAACATAAAGTAGGCCGCGGCAAACACGAATATGAGACCGGCGTTGCGCCACTTACGGCTCTCCTGGTAGCCATACGCGCCGTTGATGTACGTGCCCCCGTCGATGGAGGTGGCACCCGGGACACCGCCCAGCACGGCACAGATGCGCGTCAGCTCCATCATGCCCGCGAGCGGATCGTACGTCGGGCCGGACGGCACAAACGTCTCGCAGGGGAACTGCCGGCCGCCGCCGAACTCGTTGATCATCAGGGCCTCGAACCCGTACGCCACGGGACTGAGCTTGGCGATCCAGCCGGCGTACGACTTGTAGTACATGGGCGGTATGGCGAAACCCGTGTACAGCCCCAGGGCGAGCAGCAGGATGGTCGAGGGGGCCATGGCCGCCGACTGGCTCTTGGTCACGGAGGCGACGAAGCGGAAGAGCAGGCTCACGGCCAGCGTCATGGCGAACTGGACCAGCAGGGAGAAGAAGAAGGCGCCGGCCTCGGGCCTCAGGTTGCACATCCAGTAGAAGATGGAGTTGACGACGAGGGCGTTGACCAGCTTGTACGGCAGGCTCACGATCAGGTCGGCGATGGCCTCGGCCGACGAGTGGTAGAGGGCGTAGCGGACGTGCTTCTCGACAATGTCGCGCTTGGCGTACAGGGCGCCGACCTCGAGCACGCAGCCAAAGGCGTTGACGAGCGTGGCCGTGAAGACGAGCGTGCTGCGCCCCTTGATGGACTCGGCCGTGGTGCCCAGCCGGAAGAAGACGCTCGACACGATGAGCGCCTGGATGGTGCTGATGATGACCATGGTGAGCGTCATCTGCGGCGCGAGCTTCAGCAGCTTGAAGCCGCGAGACAGACACAGCGCGACCTGGCGCGGGTACGAGACGGTGTAGGGCGACTTCCACCGCTGCCACCTCGACTGGTCGCTCCTCTTGCTGGCGAGATACTCTTCGTAGTGGGTGCGCTGGCCGCCGACGGGGAAGGCCGCGTCGTAGGCGTCGACCTCCTCGCTGGCCTGGCGGCGGTGTCTGCTCGCGCGCCACGCCTCGGCGAACTCGTCGGGCGTGTGCGGGACGTTGGCCTCGTAGCCGGATCTCACGATGCCCTCACGCTCGGCCGGGCTCGTCATGGACGTGAGGAAGTCGGGCGTCGTCTGGTTGTGCGGGCACTCGAACCCCAGCCGCTGGAAGTAGGCCTTGGCCTCGGTCGTCTTGCCGAGGTAGATCTGGCGTCCCTCGTAGAGGACGAGGACCTTGTCGAAGAGCTCGTAGGCGGCCTGGGGCGCCTGGTAGATGGCCACCAGGCTCGTCATGCCCATGATGTCGCTCTGCACGCGCAGGGCCCTGCAGAGGTCGACCGTCGCGGCGCTGTCGAGGCCGCGCGTGCTGTTGTCCCAGCACTGGATGGGCGCGAAGCTCAAGGCCGCCTCGGCGATGCTCACGCGCTTCCGCTCGCCGCCCGAGACGCCGCGCACCGTGTCGCCGTTTGTGCCTCCGACGGGCGTCTCCATCGTGTGCAGGATGCCCAGCATGGCCATGGTCACGTCGCGCACCTGGCCCGCGTACTCGTCCGTCGTGAGCCCCTCGGGCAGCGTCTTGGGCGCCCTCGCCCTCGCGGCGAAGAAGAGCGTGTCGGCCACGGGCAGCGCGGGGAAGTGGATGTCCTCCTCGGCCGTGTAGATGGCGTCGCCCCTGAAGTACCTGCTCATCTCGTCGGCCCTCACGCCGCGGTAGTTGACGTGGGCGTCGTCCGCCAGCTGCGTGCCTTGCTTGTCTCCCGCCATGGTCCGCAGGAACGTCGAGCATCCGCTGCCGGGCGGTCCCAGCACGCACATCATCTCGCCGTCCCTGACGACGCCCTCGAGGTCGTGCAGGATGCGGACCTGCTGGCGCTTCACGCGGAGAAGGCCTCGCACGGCGCCGACGGCCGTGAGCCACCACGCGTTGGCCACGGTCAGCTGGTACGCCGTGTCGGCGCCGTAGCCCGAGACGCTCAGCTTGCGAAAGGCCACGCCCGCCTTGCGCACGCCGCAGCTCTCGGAGCGCAGGCGGTAGAAGGACTTTGCCCACTCCCGCGCGTCAAAGTTGTCGTCGTAGGGGTCGAGCGTCTTTTCGTCGGGGGCTTGCTGAGAGCCCGAGCCTCGCAGGGCCGAGACGTCGCCGTCTTGCTGCTTCTCGAGGAACTGCTTGGCGAGGTCGACGAGGTCTTTGATGGCCTTGTACTCGTCCCCGGAGATGTGGACTGACTGGACCCGGTTGCTGCTGGGCACACCGGGGAAACTGACGAGAGAGGAGCGAGGCCGAGATCGACGCGGAGGTTGTGACCTCGGCTGCTCGTTCTCTGTCTTGTGATGGTCGTGGCTGGTGGGTTGTGTAGTAGCCATGGCTGCCGTCCAAGTTTGCAAGTGTCTTCAGCTGCTGATAATGCCAGTCTGGGAAACAGTTCACTTGGTTCAACCACGGCTTCCGAGGCGAGTAGACTGGCAGAAACAATAAAGAAGCTTCAGGTGTGATATGTGTATGTGATGTTGATTTCTGCAGTGGACGTCGGGTGATGTGGTGGGGAGTGCCCAGTGATTCCAATCGAGATGCCCTTCAGCTGTCACGTCAGGTTTTGATTAAGATTTGCTACGTTTGTCCTGGAGGTATGGAAATGCCTGTCACTGTTCAACATTAAGTATCTCCAGTCGACTGCCGGAACCCATCCCGAAGAGTGCCCTTGTTCACACGGAATTCGGCACAACAGGCAAGCAAACCACAAGGGCCGAGGAGGGGAACTGACGTCGAACAACCCTCCCTTCTGCCCGAGGTCGGAAACCGACCCTAAACAGGCATTGGAAGACGTCGGCTGAAGTCTCGACACCCACAGAGTCGACATGACGTGCAGGCAGCTGTAAGCGGCAGAGGTGTGGGTGACGGACATGGACGACGTCTCCGGACATTCTTGGGGGAGATCGATGCGAGTTTACCCAACAGATTGTCCGGACCGTCTGATGGGAGTAGAAGTCTAAGCCGCATGAACATTGGCAGGTCGCATGAACGCACGACGCAACTCTATCAACGTCTTCCCAAAGCCTAGATGCCGTCTGAACTCATCCTCGGGGAGGTTAAGTGACGATGGCTGGGGAGGTTAAGTGACGATGGCTCGGGAGCTTAAATGACGAGGGCCAAGAGAGTTGCGGAAGCTTTTGGACACAGGACACGAGAGAAGGCTCTGGTCGAAGGCTGTCCTGCATGTGAATTTGTTCCACTGCCCCTGATTGCGGGCAAAGACAAGACAGACCAGCCCGCGGGGGGGAGGCTCTCCCGGTAAAGGCACAAGTGGGAACACTCTGTTTCTCTCGGCCACGCGCGTTTCTCTCGTGGCCGCGTGGCCGCGTGGCCGAGTCAGGCGTTGAGTTGCGCTGCGTTTGAGCTCGTATCCGTTCCTATGTAAACCTCGCATCACCTTTAAACATTGCATCAACGGGCAGTAAAGGTCTGGGCAGCATCTTTAGCAAGTCACACAAGCAAGAGCCCACGCGTAGTAGTGACCGTGATATTGACAAACGGCAATAGCCAATAGCTTCACACACGTGCGCCTAGTTAGCCAAGAGCACTCTCTCAGGCGCCGAGGACGACGCGTCCAACTTTGCGTTGCTCCCGCCGGCTTCCAGGAGTCTTCCTTGATCCAGCTTCCCCTCTTTCATGTATTCCCTGACCGACTCTTCCGCCTGGCCCAGGCTGTCCACATGCAGCAGCACGCGGTGATCCGGTCTGACTACGATACCCTTGCCCCTCTTGATTTCCGGAACTACGTCGTACCACGACTCGGGGAGATGGAGAGTGGCCACGTCAATGGCCCAGTGGCAGCAGTCGAACTCGGGATTGGCGTGGTGCAGCACGGTGAAGGCATTGTAGGGGACGAGATCCAGGAGCGACTGACCGCCGTTGACTGTGCCGTGTGGCAGCCGTGCTCCGGGACAGGCCCGTGGCGTGTAGGCCATCGGGTTGTCGAGGAGAGCCCGCGTGCAAAGCGGATTGTCGTAGACGTTGCCGACCTGGAGGGCCAAGAAGTCAAAGTGCTTTCTCGCATCCGCGACTGCTCCGGCCGCCGCCTCCGAGTTGGCAGGTCGTTGGAGGAACTCGTTCATGGATAGATCCGGCGCCTGTGACTTTTCTCCTAGATACTGCACGCCGAGGCCAACCAGCGCGGTGCTGACGTCGTAAAAGGCCGCCTCGCTGGAGTTGGAGTACTCGAGGTTCGCCAGCGCCACGGGCCTGCACTCGCGGGTGAAGCTGGCGAGGAGGCGCGGGCTGCCTTTGCCGTGGATGTTGGCAGCCAGCTTCCACACCAAGTTGTGCGCGTCGGCGATGCCCGTGTTGAGACCCAGGCCACCCTGAGGCGGCAGGGCGTGGGCGGCGTCTCCCACGAGGAACACGCGGTTCTCGGCGTCGGCGTACGAGGACGCCACGCGCGGGGCCGTCTCCCAGATGACGCGGAGGACCTCCGAGTACTGCAGGCCCGGGAGACAGGCCTCGATCGGGGGTGTCTTGTGTTGCTGTCCGCCGGCCGACGCGGGGTCCATGACGGGCGTGACGTAGACAAAGGAGTCGTCCAGGTCGTGCGCGATGAACTCGGCGGGGTGTTCGGGGTGGAAGCAAAAGTAGAGCATGGCCTCGTGGTCCGGAGGAAGCGCGGAGCGAAGGCTGCCTTTGCAGACGATGGACTCGTAGGCGTGTCCGGGACCCATGGACTCGAACTTGATGCCGGCCATCATGTCCCGCACGGTTGATTTAACCCCGTCGGCGCCGATGACGAAGTCGGCCTTGATGCGGTGTTTGCCCTCGTCGTGGCCGACGCGGCCTCCGCCTGGGGTCGTGGGACTGCACGAGACGATGCAACCAGCTCCCTTTCCCTCCGTGTCCGTGACGTCCACGCCGTCGACCTGCCACCCTCTCCTAATCTGGGCGAGGCCACTGGCGGCCACGGCCTGTTCCAGCAAGCGCTCAAGCTCTGGCTGCGGCCAGTTCACCAAGGGTTCGGGCGTCAAGCGACGCGCCAGGTCGTCCTGGCGCTCGCAGGGGAACGCCCCGATGTCGGTGTCGGCCAGGCCGTAGGCGAAACGCACCATTCCCGCGCCTCTGGCCGAGGCCGCGTATTGCCGGATGCGGGACATGTCCAGTCCGGCCTGGCGGAAAGTCTCGAGCGTCACCGGGCTGATGGTGTGGGCTTTGGGGTGCTTCGCCACGGCGTCTCGTCGCTCCAAGACGATACACTCGATCTTCAGGCGGGTGAGGAGGTAGGCTGCGAACAAGCCAACCGGGCCTGCGCCCACGATAACAACAGGCGTCTGCTCCATGTCTCTTTCTGTGCGGATGATGTGTCAAAAGGTGTTGACCGTCGAGTGTTGGATTTGCAGGCGAGTGATGCACATATATTCTTACCAGCACCAGGAGTGGTGTCGTTTGACGCAAGACTAGCCACGGCCGCTGCTTGCTCTCGATGCTGAATTCATGCACATGTAGGACTGCCTCCTTGGGAAGACTACCCAGAGCCCCTGCGATGCCTTGGGCTCTAGAACGTCAGTAAGATGAGATGGATTACACCTCTCGACACGTCTCGGTGGTTGGCTCTGGCAACGGCCCATCGGCGACGACAACAAGCCGAGGCCAGCCAGGCGAGGCCCCCGATCGGTGTCGAGCCATTAGAAATGGGTGTGCCGGGATCTACCCGCTTGAGACGCCATGTCAAACACAGGCCAGACGAAATGCCTTGAACACTCAAGATGATGGCATGACGTTGCGTGCACGAGGGAGGCGAGACACGAAAGTCTCTTCGACGTTGGGGAGAAAGTATCCCACGATGCGTAATTACCTTAGGTAAGGCCGAGAGCGAGGGTTGTTGTGGCGGTCCCATGTGGCTGTGATAGCACAGCCACCACGTAACCTCGGTAGTCTGGCTTGGGTCACATGACCATCCCAGATAGGATTCCAGGGTCATGTGATCTGGTGAGTAGCTGTGGCACGGTGGTACAAGTTTTACGTTGCTGCTTGGAGCACAAGACATGAACAAGGCTTGGGGGTTCAAGCGATCTTTAGACACTATCGAGACTATTTCTCAACGCAACGCACAAGAGGGCAGTTAACTAATAAGACCGACTGGTGAACTAACTCAACACCTGACACTGCTGCTGCTCAAGGCACGCTCCCACCGTCTTCTCTCAACCGACACTCAATGACGCTGGCCAGGCCTCGGCACACCCACACCTTGGCAATCTTCAGGCCAGCGGCCTCGGCCACGTTGCTCACTTCCTGGACAGTCCTGTGACGGCCGTTGGGGCCGACGGTCAGGACGAAACCCAAAATGAGACCCATGGCTTGGAAGGCGCCGTAGCTCTTGGGCAAGGGAGCCGGCGCGTCCGGGAGGAGCTCGTCGCCGCACGTCGGGTGCATGACGTACTCGCCGATGAGCAGGCGAGACTTGCCGGGCGCCATGGCCTTGGCGATGTGCTTGAATATGGTGACGAGGTCCTCGTCCTGCCAGTCCACAATGACGGCCCGCAGCCAGTAGACGTCGGCGCCCTTGACGGGGTTCTCGAGGAAGAAGTCGTGCGCCGTGAGCTGGACGGCGCCGCTGGCCAGCGCCTCGGGGTCCGTCTTTTGCCAGTGGGCGGCGGCGTGCTCGATCATGCCGGGCTGGTCCTGGACGATGCTGACGAAGTCGCCCTTGCGCTCGGCAAAGTTGGTCCGCAGGGCCTGGATCGAGCCGCCGACGCCGCCGCCGACGTCGACGACCACGGCGCCGTCGCGGAGGGTGTCTTCCCAGGGGTACCCGCGCACGTCGGTCAGCCCGTGCACGAACTCGCCCAGCGAGACGAGGCCGAGGTTGAAGCAGTCGCGCCATTCCGGGTGGGCGTTGATGAATTCGAACTGGCCCATGCCCTTGCCGACGCTCCTCGCCAGGGCCGAGTCCTTTGCCGCGTAGCTGGCGCAGAGGACCGGGTCCTTGAGGATGCCCGGCAGCACGTCGGCCGTGGAGAAGAGGAGCGAGGCGTAACGCACCGCGCTGGCGAGGTTCTCGTCCGCGGCGAGGGCGCCCGACGCCTCGTTGTTGGCGAAGACGTTGAGCGCCGTCTCGTCAAAGACGTGGTGCGCGCACAGGGTCCTCATGACGAGCGCCAGCTTGCGCGTGTCGGCGATGCCCGCCCTGGACGCGAGGTCGTCGATGCCGATGGGTCCCGCGGCCTCGAGCAGCTGGGGTATCTTCCACTCGACGGCCATGTGCAGCGCGCGGGGGACGAAGTAGCTGAGGGCCATGTGAGCGAGGCGCCATTGAGGCGTGAGCACGGCCGCTTCGAGGGAGGCCGTGGCGGCCACGATGTTCTTGCGGGCCTGCTCCATCTTGGCATCTTTGGGGATGCGGATGTCGCCTTGTTTGGCCGTGGCCGGCGGGAGGGTGTCGTTGTTTATTCCGTCCCCATTGCCGCCTCCATTCCCGCTCTTCCCGTTCTCGTTGGTGGCCGTGGAACCGGAAGACTGAGACGAGGCGAGCCCGTCAATGAGGTCATTGATCGAGGTGGTCATTAAGTCCAAAAGGGACCGTAGGTGGGCGATTTGCTGCTCTGCGGTTGCCATGGCTAAGCGTTGTCGTGAGTCTGTTGCGTCACTTCGCCTGTTTCTGAACAAGATGTCCCGATCTTTCAGCTGGAGAGAGAGGAACTGCGAGGACAGTATGTGCTTTGAGGATTAGGAGGATGACTGCTCACAGAAGCGGAGAAGAGCGAAGGAGAACCAAGCGTGCTCAACGAACCAACTACCTTGGTCTTGATGAAGGGCGCCGTCGTCGGGAGTTGTCGACACGATGGACTATGCTCTTTGTAATGCTGGCATGGCAGAATCCTCACCCATCACTGCATTACGGGCGTTTGCCCAAAGTCGCAAGGCATCTTCGAGCCCGAGGATACAGCTTGCCGCGCGGGCTGCGAGCATGAGCTCTACCGCATCATGCGCTTGTCTGACGCCTTCAGGCGAAGCCGTGCGCATCATGCCGCCAATGTGACGTTGCCGATGTTTCTTTCCAACCTCAAAGGACTCGGAATTGGTATCATCTCAACCTTGAGAGGGTTCACAATTGGTTTCGTTCTGGCGGTTCGTCGAGGGAACCTCGCGAGTGGATGACTGACCACCTTCAACAGTGCTGGCCTATTCGGCGGATAAACTTCAAACGAGGGTCGCAGACGCCCGCGAGCTTGTTGGCTTGTTGTTGGAGGCTCGTGGGTATGGCACTGCCTTTATTCTCCCTCTCTCTCCCTCTCTCTCTACCTCCCTCTCCATCTATCCATCTCCCTCTCTCTATGCCTCGGTCGTGGGAACTTGGCTCTCGCCACTAATCAATGGCAATTACAGACAGGAGAGGCAGACTGAAAATGTAGCCTCCATCAGCTCTGTACTCGTCGACGGTGCTTTGCAGCAAGATTGTGTGTTTGAGTCCGGCTTGCAAAATGGCCGCCGGAGCATGAGTCCGTCTCGTCCCATCATGCCGACGCATCCGGCCAATCAAGGCCGAGGAGAAGAACCAAGCAAACCCTTGTCCGATGAATCCAAGACATGGTGCCTTCTGAAGAAGCTGGATCCTGGGACGAGTTCGTTACCCGCCCACCATGACGTTGCGGTGCTGTACACAGTAGACTTCGTGTCAAGGTTCGTTCGGGCCCTCGAACCTCTTGCGAAACTCTGCAACGAACCTCGCCATGCCCGAATCCTCCCGCCGGGTTGTTCCATCCAGTAGACTTTTCTTTATTGCGATTTGCGTTGTAAAGTATATAGATACACGCGTCGGCTGTGCCTGAGTCACACACGTGGTCCGCCAAGAGGAGAAGAGAAAATAGGCACTTGGGCGCAAGCAACTCAAGCAAGCATCACGAGTAATTGTGTCAGCCAGGGAGATAGCCAGGATACCGTCATGCTGGGCACCGAGAACGACAACATGGGAAAGGACGATGCCGTTACCAGCCGTCGCCGCGATGGCAGCAATAAGAGGGACGCCTACAGCGAATTCTTTGCTTCCGCACCCTCCACGACGAAGCCCCTCGTCACCTCATGGCTCCCTACCATCGAAACCAGTCTGTTCTCGCTCCTACGCTGGGCGGGCTCTTACCCGGCCCATATCCAAGACTCCCACCTCGCCTTTGCGCGCGAGGCAGTGGTCCCGCGCCTCAAGCAGCCTGACGCGGCTGATGTGCCGCATTACATCTTGACGCACGACCACGCGCCTTACGAGGCCAGCGCCGCCTTTGCATCCCACCAAGAGCCCAGAGTGCGCTTCACGGTACAGCCGCTCGTGGACCCCAGCCCCCCCGCGGGCGACGATCCTCTCGGGCAGAAGGGACTGCGCGAGAAGCTGGAGGGCTTCGCGTCTGCCTGCGGTGCGGACCGGCTTTGGCTGGATGCCTTTATCGACTCCGTCTTTCTCACCCCAGAGGAGACCAAGATGCTGATCTCCAAGAATGCCGAGGATGATGCTGCTGGTGCGCTGCCACGGCAAGCATGCTACGCCGGGTTCGACCTCGAGCTGGGCGAGAACGAGCAGGGAAAAGGCGCCGTCAACATGAAGACGTACCTGTTCCCCCAGCTCAAGGCTCTCGCAACAGGTCTCACAAAGGTGGAAGTCGTCGACTCCGTCGTGGCCAAACTCGCCAGGGGAGACGACAAAATGCTCACGGCGTGGGCGTCTCTCAAGTCCTTTCTCGTCTCCGAGGGCGAGGAAAAAGTCGAACCATACTTCCTCGCCATCGACTGCGTGGCGCCCGACAAGAAGCCTCGCTTCAAGTTGTACCCGCACACGCACGCCAACTCGCTCGCCCTGGCCCGTCGCATCATGAGTCTGGGCAGCAGCAGCAGCGGCGCCGGCTCTCCCGCCGACGAGGCCCTCACGCAGATCTGGCCCCTCATCATGGACATGGAAGACGTTCCCCGGGCCGCCATGGAGGACGTGGAGAAGCCGCTCAACGAAGCGGACAGCAAGTACTGCGGGCTCTGCTTCGCCTTTGAGCTCACGCCGGGCAGCGACGTCCCGCTGGTCAAGATGTACGTGCCCATCTGGCAGTACGCGGGCGACGAGGCCGGGGTCGTGGCGCGTTACGAGCGCATCATCAAGACGCAGGGGATGAAGATGGGGGATCACAGTCTCGAGACTGCTCTGCGGGACGCCTTGTGAGTAACGTCCACCGCCGCGTGAGACTCTTTGGAATATTTTATTGATGCCTGCTAACTCTTTAACCATCAAAAGTGGAAGCGAGAGGGAAACGGGCATGCACACCATGGCGTCTGTTTCGTTTTCCAGCAAGGGCACTGGGCTCACCACCTACTTTGGGCCGAGGTTTTGGGAGTGAGCAAAACCTGCGAGCTGTTGATTGCGTTAATGTTGATACGGAGTTGGACACTCTCACGCCAGCAATACAATTAGGGCCAAGAGCCGTCTTGTTCGCTGTTTACCTTTACTCAGGATGAATGTGAAGAGGTAGATTCAATTCTGTCATTGGAAGTTTGCAAAGTCAAACCAGTGAAGAAGAGAGGCTAAAATAGTAAAAACAATAAAGCGTTTTTTTATTGTAACTAACAACTCCGTACTCTGACAGTAATCCCCACGTCTGGTATACCGGCAGGGATGGAAAGACACTGGTCCTCTTGGCCAAGGGGTTTTGCTCTCACCCACAGCAGACGGTAGTCACAGATCCCGCAACGTTTCCGGGCCCAACAGACGTCAGGTCTTACAGTTAGGCTCGTATCTATCTCTCCTGTGCTCAGATGAACTAAAAGATACGGTTTCTCCTGGTGAAGTGTCGACTTCATCTATAGTAGACAGTCATCATCCTACCATTATTGCTGGCTGAACCGAACAGCAAATCCTGTACACATGTGACGAAGTACACATATGCAGGCATTTATACAAAACACATGCAAATAAACATATGCTCTCTCTTGATGAATTTTCAGGATGAGTAAATTTCTTAGCAATTCACTAGTTTTACCTGTGAAAACCACCAATACCAAACCACAATCTCTGGTTTTGCAGTTATCCCAGGCTGACCTTGAACTGAAGAGCAAACTCAACAACACATTCAGCATATTAAACTGATCTGCTAGCAAACACTCAAAGATACTTCTTCTCCCGGCGAGGTGCCAACTTCACCCACAGCGGGTGCTTGTCCCAGATGCCGTAGCTGTCCTGGTCAAGCCAGTCGAAGCTGGGGTCCCCGAGCTCAAGGTCAAAGTTGTAAAGCAGACTGGCGACAATCAGGCGCATCTCTGGCCACGCGAAGCTGCGTTCAAGCCGGTTAACACGACGGCACCAGCACCAGCATCAAACACGGGAGGGTCAACGATGGAAACTCACTTCTTGCCGATACAGTCCCTCGGCCCCAGGGAAAACACCTTGACACACTCTCTCCTATCCCCGGCGTACCTGTGAGGCCGCTCGTCGTCGTCCAGCCAGCGCTCCGGCACAAACTCGTCCGGGTCCGCAAAGTTGTCCGGATGGCGGGCAATGGCGTACAGCGGTATGTCAACACGCGTGCCCGCCGGCACATACCTCCCGCAAACCTCCCGGCCCCCGCGAGGCACGATGCGCGGCATGGGCGTCGGCGCGGGCGGGTACACGCGCATGGCCTCCTGGATGCAGGCGTTGAGGTACGGCAGCGCGCGCAGGCCGGCGAAGGTCAGGTCGGCGTCCGGGTTCTTGACGGCGGCGTCGAGCTCGGCGCGGAGCCGGGCCATCTGGGCCGGGTGCCGCAGGAGGAGGTAGACGAGCGAGGAGGTGGCGGCCGTGGTGGTCTCGGTGCCCCCGATCATCAGCGTTGCGGCGTTGGAGTACATTTCGCCGCGCGTGATGCGTTGCTTCTGCTTGCTTGTGTCACCATCGCCGCCGCCGTTCTGCATGATCATCGACCACACGTCGCTGCCGGTGGTGTTGTCGTCGCCGCGGTCCAGGCGCTTGTCGACGCGGGTCATGGAGAAGCGGTTGTGTCGCTGGCGGCGCTTGGCACTGCCGCCCCAGACGTACTTGAGGAGCAGCGGTCCGAAGGGGGGGTGCCAGGTCATCATGGCCATGCCGAGCGTGACCGTTTTGATGGTCGAGTACGTGTCGCGAACCCACTGGCGGGCCGACTGGTCGCTCTCGAGCATCCCCAGGGGCTCGCCGTACATGAGGTCGCCCATGATGTCAAAGGCCAGGTAGCCCAGCCAGGTCACGAGGTCGACGCGGCCTCTCTGGGACGGAGGACAGGACGAAGAAGAAGAAGAGGAAGAAGCAGCAGCAGGTTCCGCATTCTCGTCGGCGAGCTTGGCCATCAGGTTCCGGACGTGACCCTGCACGAGGCTCTCCTGCCCGAGCACGGCACGCTCGGAGAAGGCGTGCGAGAAGAGACGCCGCTGGCGCTGGTGGTTGGCGTCGTCGGCGCGTACGATGCCCCTCTCCGGCGCCGCGACGTCCGGCCCCAGTCCGACAAAGTCCTTGGGCATGTCGCCGCCGCCGCCGGCCTTGGCGTAGATGTCGTGCCAGGCGTCGGGGTGGCTGTAGCTCAGCTCGTTCGGGCCGATGCGGACAACGTGGCCGTACGTCTTGTGCAGCTCCAGCGGCCAGCTGTGGTTGGAACCGTCGGCGCGGTGCCAGAGGGACGTGATGGTGGTGACGCGTGCGAGCAGAGGGCCTGGGTATCCCGCCAAGGGATGGAGGACAAGGTAGTAGATGGTACGGAGGAGGAGGAGCCCGAAGACGGAAAGGCCGAGGCCCCCGAGAAGTTTCTGGAGGTCCGCCATGTCGGCCACGTAAAGGTTGGAATGCATGTCGTCGAGGTTGACCAAGATACGCTGACTACGCCAGTGGTAATGGGGTCCGTTGGTGATGGAGACCGGATCGAGCTCCTAGTTATTTTGTTATCGTGAACCTTCTTCTGCTCGTCTTGTTCTTATTCGCGTCGAGAACTCGGAAGAATCACGAGAGAAGAGGGGAGGCTGGCGTCACCGTCCCGACATGTCGGTACGACAGGCATAACCACCCATGAACACGAGTACGGCTAGAGCCATCTAGAAGAGACTTTCGGTACCGCAGGGACCAGGATGCTCGCAAAGAGATAGGCATCATGACAAGCTGACCCGATACGGATGAGGTTGCGACCTCTACGAGCCGTTTGCGAGCCGCCGGACCTCGAATAGGATTTCCCCACCAACTCAAAATCATCAGCAACATCAACAGCACGCCAGACTGGACGGCCGGGCTCCCCGGGCCAAGAAGAGCCTGCTTGTGCTGCAGAGTCCAGACGTGCCGTGATGACACGGCCCGCAAGGGGGGACCTGTTGACGTAGCCCTTGTCACTTGAGTCTGTGACCTCGGTCCCAAGTACGGCCAAAGAGTCTTTCTGTAGTCCGTTTCGGAGGCTTCGGCATGGAACGGGTTTAGGAACGAGGGAGAATCGGTCCCAACTCCGGGAGGAGCCTCCGAACCTTGGTCCAAAAGTCAATTCTACGCCATGGAACCGTTCTGCTGATACGCATGATTGTGTGACGGAGACTTTCCAGCTCAAAACTTGAGATGAAAGGCCTCGACAAGCCGTGACGTCTGCACGACGGTCAAGGGCGGAAGCTGACGTCTGTGTCAACTCGAGGACTGAGTCCTGACTACCGAGCACTGACTACCGCGTACCGACTCCCGAGTCCCACGGATTCCGAGCCATGATGCGAGCTCACGGCAGGGAGCGAGGTGTGCTCGCTCGCCGGCAGGGTATGTCTGTGACCTGTCTGTCTGCCTTTGGCACGTTCGTAATCGTCTCGCATGCCCAGAATGGCTATACCTTGATCGATGAGCAGTAAATAAATGCGAGAAAAGAACCTTAGCCAGGCATTGCCGAGACCAACCAGTCTGCTTGGCCGAGCCGGACTGGGCAATACGAGTGGTTATGCCTGGGTCGAGACTCGAGGGGGACAGAATCTCTCAGTCCCGAGGCCTGTGGGATCAGCATCCATGATCCAGCAGCGAATATATTCCTAAAACGGACCATGGGTGCGAGTATGCAAGCGAGTCGACTCTCGACTTGATGCCATGTGTGGTTCCAGCCTCCGACTTGCCGTGACTTACATCCGCGTTGCAAGCAAAACAACCCTGGCCTATCTCGTTGTGTCCTCGTCCTCATCCTCGTCTTCGTCCTCGTCTTCGTCCTCGTCCTCGTCCTCGTCAGACATATATCTCAACTGGCCTTTCCGGTAAAAGTCTTATGAGTTTAGTCAAGGGGAGAATTTCAGGAACCAGGAACCAAGAACCCAGAAGTCAAATCCCCTCGTAGAGTGCTCGTGGAGTCCACTCGGGAAGCAGAGCAGCCCCATCATCAACCTTTTGACGAGCTGGGATCGTCGAGAATAGTCTCCCACTACTTTGTCTTGCGCCCCAAAAAAGGATAACTCACAACGTTGCTTGCTCACCTGTTTCCCATCATGTCTGCCTTTGAAGACGCTCCGCCACGCTCTCGGCGTTCCTCATCACCCACATCCCTTCCCTGGTGGAGGAGGTCTCAGAAGAATGTGGGCTCTCACACGAGATCCCCATCTGTGTCTTCGGCATCCTCGATAGCATCATCAGCATCAGTATTCTCAACATCATCGTCAGCAACATCCCTGTCATCCTCATCGTCAGCGTCTCCATCACCGCCCCCAAAGTTCTCCTCTCCAGCATCTTCACCCCCAACATCGTTCTTGTTCGATGTGTCCAAGACATCACCGCCGACTAGGCCATCACCGCGCTCGCCAAGAACCCCCTCGACAAAGCACAATGGCTCAGAAACAGTCATCGACTGCCCCATCTCCAAGGCCAGCTTCCTGCTCGCCCAGGCCTCTCTGGCAACGGAGCTGTCGGGAGGCACGTCACCGACCGAGTTCAAGTTCCAGAGCCCGGAATCGCCTCAACGGACGCTCCGCTTCGGCACAGGTCTCGACGGGAACCTGAACCGCACGCGCGGCTTCCTCGGATGTCAAGCAGCAGCGCAAGAAAGCCACGTCACGGACGGCGGTAACTCCTCCTCGGGCCCCCGCTCAGAACAACGTCTGCCCGCGTCCCTGGAGGCGTGGGAGGTCGTCCACGTGAACCTGCCAAAACTGCTGCGGGCCGGACGAGTACGTCAGGCCGTCGATGCTCTGGCCGAGCGTGCGGAGGCCGAGGGCGCAGAGGCGTGGCATCACTTGGAACAGCGCCATCTGGCACGAGCGGCCTTGATCCTGAGCTCGCTGTCGCACGCCTACATGTTTGGCGAGGCGAGGGGGAGCAAGGGAATCGACAGCCAACGGCCTCAGCTCCCGCGCCTCATCGTCAACGTCTGGGACAGAGTCTGTACCGAGCTGGGGCGACCCATGACTGGGCGAGTATGTATTCCCACTCCCACGCCTCTCGATCCTATCCCAACAGTAACATGGCTAATCTTTGTCCTCGATAGGTCCCCGCCGACGACATCCTCAACAATGCCGTGGGAAACGACTCCTTCAGCCTGAGCAGCAACTACTTTGGCCTCCCCGAGGAGCGGCTCTCCTCCGGGCTCCAGGGCAAAATGGAAGCCGTCTTCGCGCCGGCCCTCTCCTCCATGGCGCTCGCGCAAAGCGGCGTCCTGGCCGACGAACCGGACCGCGTCGCGCGCTGCCTCGAGAGCGTGGCGGAGCGCATCGTGCGGTGCGCCCACGTCTTCGACTCGATGACGCCGCGCGACACTGTCCACTTCGACCCCGTCGTCTGGATCAAGACGTACGCCGCCATGGGCCAGGCCGTCGTGTCGGGCGAGCTGGGCAACAGCGGCGTCGACGCGCCCCTCTTCCACGCCCTCGACGCCTTCATCGGCCGCCAGCACGTAAAGGGCGACCTCAAGCGCATGCAGACCGACCGCCGCGCCACCCTCCCGGCCAACATCCGCGCCTTCCTCGAGGCCCTCGGCGACGGCGCCGTCAGCGTCCGGGACTACGTCGCCACCACCCGCGCCTGGCTGCCCTTCCTCTCGCGCGAGGAGCAGGCTCAGTACCGCCACCTCTCGGCCGCGTGGGACGGGTTGCTGCAGATGTACGTCTGGTTCCTCGAGCGCCACCGCGTCAAGGCCGTCGGCGTCACGGGCGTCAGTTTGAGCACCGGACGACACTCGACGAGCAGCGGTGTCGAGAGCGGCGACAAGGACAAGGCGGAGGTTCGCCCCGAGACGATGCTCAGCATGCAGATGGAAAGGGGCATGGCGTCGCGGCTGGGCGGCCGGCCCGTGTGGCAGGACGCGTGTATACACTCGCGGACCGCGTACCAGGGCAGCGTCGTCGTGGCCGTGAGGCTGGACGCGATGCTGCCGCTTGAACCGGGCGATCGCGTACAAGTCTGGCCGCCGTCGAGTGTCCCGGAAGACGAAGATGGGACCTCGTCGTCTGAGGGTGAGAGCGACGGTGACGTCGAGCCGCGATTCTACTCCATCGCGCGTGTCATGCCAGACACGACTGACGGTGGTCG
The DNA here is from genome assembly GCA_001693025.2 of Colletotrichum lindemuthianum. Lineage (NCBI taxonomy): Eukaryota > Fungi > Ascomycota > Sordariomycetes > Glomerellales > Glomerellaceae > Colletotrichum > Colletotrichum lindemuthianum. The sequence goes on along the minus strand of MASP02000414.1, from coordinate 150,051 downwards.
AGCAGGAGGAGGAGGTATGATCATCACCCTGACAGTCGGCCAACACTTCCCCGAGGGTGTCGTCTCCTCGTTCCTCGGCCACGCCGCCCAGGGAACGCATCTCAGGCTTCGTCCCTGGCCCTGCCCGCGCTTCCGCCAGCCACGCGACCTCGCCGTGCCGCTGGTTTTGGTCGGCCAGGGCAGCGGCATCGGTCCCCTGGTGGGCTTCCTCCACGAGCGCGCGGCGTGGTTGCGGCGGCTCGACGACAGCCAAGACGACGTCGGCAAGATTGGCGAGATCCTCCTCCTCGTCGCGGCCAAGACGCTCCGCCACGTCCCCTGTCCGCTCGACAGCCTGGAGCGGCTGACGAGGGCGTTGCCGCTGACCGTCGTCTTGGCGCTCAGCCAGGAGACGCACCTCACGATCCACGGTGGCATCTCGAGCCAGCTCCCCCAGGGAGAAGGACGCCTCATATGCCACCTGCGCGAGTACGGGGACTTTGTCCACCAGCTCGTCGAGCAGAAGGGAGGCCACCTCTTCGTCTGCGGCACCTCCGACTTTGGAACCACGGTGGCCAACAACCTCGGATACGGCGAGGAGAAACAACACCAGCAGCAGTATTATCAACAGCTACAGGATGCCGTCGACAAGCCCTACGATGCCACCTATACCCAGATATCCTCCCCCCCGGCATGTTGGGACCAGCTGCACCTGGACCTCTTCACCACGCAGAAGAGGCGAACCAGCCCGACCCCGTCCTCCCTCTCGACCTCGGCCGGCAGCTCGTCGTCGGCAGCCCGCGCAGAACCCGCGGAAGCTCCGAAACGCAGCATCAGCCTCTCGGAGCTCGCGGCCCACAACTCCCCGAGCTCGTGCTGGGTCGCCATCGGCGGGACCGTGTACGACCTGACGCAGCTCCTGGCCTTCCACCCGGGGGGGCCCAAAACGCTGCTCGAGTCGGCGGGCACCTTTGCCGACGAGAGCTTCGAGCGGACGCACGGCGGGCCGCACTTCCAGGAGATCTGGGGCTGTCTCCAGCCCAACGCCATCGGGCGTCTGTCCACGGGGGGGTCCTCCGGGATGCAGACGACGACGACGACGACGATGGACCTCATCGAAGCCCTGGTCAGGATGCAGAACGCGCTCACCAACAACAGCGCCTTTGACCCGAGCCGCGGGTCGATTCCGTTCTACGTGTACGAGGAGTCCCTGCTCGTTTTCGCCGACGCCCTCGACGGCGTCAGACGCATCCTGGTAGCAGACGACGCCGGCACGTACACCCCAGAACTGAGAGAAACCCTGGCCAGCACGCAGGCGCTGTTGAGAAAGGCCTTTACGGTTCTGAAGGACGGGTGCAAGCAGCACCTCGCGGCCGCGAGTTCCAGGGGTTCCGGCATCCCCACCTCGCCCCTGCTTGACGAGAGCGAGGGGTTGGTTCAGATGCTGTACAGGGAACCCATCCTCAAGGTGCACGCGGCCATCAACGCGTACAAGAGAGGACTCGACAAGGTTGAGAGCAGGGTCCAGGCGGGGAGCGGTGATGAGCGCAACGTCGAGGACGACTACTCGACGTTTAGACACTGTCTGCAGGGTTTCTGCATCTGTTTGCAAAGGGTGGCCAAGAACCTGCTCCACGACGCGGCGCAGGTTCTGGGTTCCGACGAGGTTGCGGAGCTCGAGAAGAGGCCGACTGTGGAGAGGGAATCGTCTGCTCGGAACGTGTTGCAATGCCCGATGTAGCTCTTTCGGTTACCCCTTTTTGTTGCTAGAGAGCCAGCGTGCTTGTAGCCAGCTAGCGAGCGAATATCAGGAAAAAAAAGTATTCATTCACGAATCGCCTGCTTCTCTGTCAGTGATATCATGACGTCTGTCGTCTGTCGTCTAGCCTGATGAGACTGTCCTACTGTTTGCGTGGACGGCCGTTTGCAATCCAGTGTCTGTAAACTGTCCAATTCTGTTGTCACTGAGCTCTGCAAGAAAGCTCTTGAATTACTGGAGCAGAGTTTGTAAGTATTGGTATAAGTGAATAAAAAATAGCCAACAACCAACATCACCTCCGATACAACCAAAATAGTGCAATTAACATAAGCAATGCGGATATTATAGCTTTCGGAGTAGAAGACGTTACGCCTCCGTTCAATGAGAGTAGCCATGACGCTGCTCATCCCGTGCGTCATGCTGCTCAGATACATTCATCTTAATGGCTAGCCTGTCCTCTGCCTGGTCCTGTTTCTTGGAAGACGAGTGAGGCTTGTGCGACATTGAGACTAATGCCTGAAAAGCCGTCGATAACGATAACGTGCTTTCCAGCTAATCTCTTGTGCTTGGAAGACGTGGGAGTGAATGATGACAGACTTTGAGTGGCTTTGTGAAGTTGTTGAGGTGAATGATGGGGATTTCTTCAACCTGGACTGCATTTCGTGCCCTCATACAATCACCAACGGACTCTAGTAACAGTATCCATATCAAGGTTTATTGGGAAATGCCTTGAACTCGATCTTTCACCTACCCCAAAACCCAACTTGTATCATCTGGCTCCGTTGGTTGCCCCGGACTTGGACGGACTCCAGATTCGGCCCCTAAGCCTCACGACTGGCTCCCTTGCCGCAACCGCTTACCGGATCACTCTGTCCCCCGAGTCACGTCACACGGGAAGAGCTTGTGTTGCCGTACGCGTGGCGGCACGGGAGCTGAAGAATATCAGACAAAGGGTTCGGGCCTGGGATTCGGCATCTGTTACATGAGGTCTTGACAGTGATTGGTTGCTATCGAGAAGGATGCTATTGGCAGGAAACTCAATAGGATTTGTATCAGCGGGCGGTGATTCTTCTTTTGCGAGTTCTAGCCCTGTTCCTTCAGAAAGACCAGACTATCTCAAGGGCCATGATGGACAAGCAACAGTGCTGCTGGTTTGTCACCGCAATGGCTCAAATATCAGTATATATTCAAGTATCTACTTCCTCCAAGTAGATATCGAAAGACACTGGTCACATTTGACAACAAAAACACAGCCCCTGGCGTTTGCCCGTTCCGTACATAGTAGAGCTGCCTCACGAAGATCTGGGCCTGGATCTATGTATACAAACAATCCACCAGGTTGCCAGCCCATGATTCGTGGACAGAGACAAGCAAAGACAGACTGTAGCCACTCGCACGCCGTAGAACATGTTTCTAAGGTATGCCAAGATAAAAAGCAGGGTGTCGATTTCCCTTCTCATGCAACATGCTATGCAACTAGCCAACTACTTAAGCGGTAGGGGGCGTCGTAACTACCGGAAACAGGCCCTTTTCAACCTCTTCCTGAACCTTCAAGCTCAGGTTGACAATCTCGATGATGATGTGCTGCCTCTCAGCTTCGAGGTGCCCCTCCGAGATGGCGTTCGGGTACCACACCGCAGCGTAAATATCAATCCCCTTCTTCCCCGGCTGTCCGAAACTCGCACCGTCAACATCCCGGGCAGCGATGTTGAGCACGCCAAAATTCGTCCCCTCCCCGTCGACGAGGTTCTTGTCCCCGCAGGCCTTGACGCCGAACTCGGGCAGCGCGCGAACCATCCCCCGCCGGGCACACAGCGCCGGGCCGTAGTTTGGAATCGTAAAGTTGGTGATGGTGCCGCCCCAGCCCTCGAGGATGCGCGACGCGCCGCTGGCGCCCTCAAAGTCCGAGTGCTTGAAGTAGTGCTCGGCGTTGCCCCTGTTGTTTGCCTCGTCGGCGTTGGGCGACGCGGACCACGACGCAAACGTCAGGGCCGTGACGTTGGGCAGCGCAACCGCCGAGCGGACCTCCACCGCCTTCCAGGTGGAAGCGTCGTCGCGCGTTGTCGAGTTGCGGTTGACGCCGTACCAGAAGCGCTTGGCCTCCTCAATGTCGCGCTCGAAGAGGTCGAGGAAGCCTTGGTCGCCGATGGTTTTCTTGCGGTCGTAGAGCTGGGCCATGCACTCGCCCGCGTCGGCGGGAGCGGGCTTGTTCACGCAGTGCGTGCGCTCGTTGATGAGGTTCCAGACGAAGCGGCATCTGTCGAGCTCGAAGTCGGCCTTGCGGCCGAGCTTGGCCGGGCCGGAGAGGACGTAGTCGTGGCCCCCGGCCTTCTCTGTCCAGTTGCCAAAGGACGGCCACGGGGTTTGGGCAGCAGCCAAGGCTGCGAGGGACGCGACAAGGAGAGGAAGCATGGTTGTAACTTGTTTCGGCTCAGGGCAAGGGAGTATGGGGAGAATGTGAGTCATCTGAGACATGAGCTGAGAAACGACGAGTTGAATGCTGGCTTATATACACGATCCATCTCGAACAAGTCGTGCCGCGCCTCTCGGGACATCGTGACGCCTCAACGCAAACTCTTCCGTGACGGCGTATCTCGCCCAATGGCACTGCGCGGTTTGCCCTTGCTACGATAAGCCGCATTTCCGCCATCCAAACTCAGGGCCAGCTGGCCTAGCCTCGTCAAGATTCGCAACCACCCCGGCGTCGTATTGCGGTACAGTTTGTGTCGAGAACAAGCAAGTAGACATTGCCAAACTCCACTCGGTTTGACGCCGTCTCCTGCACGTTACACGTACAGGGATACCCGGCAGATTGTATATCTACACGCTCGTTTCATGGACCGGCCCTTCAAATCTGCGTGATGGCCGACCTGCAGAAGGATTCGGGCTTTTTCTCCCTGGCTTCGGGACTTTTGCGGCCTGTCGACTGGCAGTTTGGTGGTGAATGGAACTTTGGACAACATCGCAGCGTGGACAGGCACCCCTACCCCTGTCTCAGCAGCATCGGACCTATATAATAGTATTTGCGAGGCTTGGGGGTTTGCCAAGCCTTGACGGACGAATCCTGTAATGATCCTCTCGGACGTGTCTATAGATGACCTACTGGAGAAAGAAGACGTGGCCAATGTATTTGGTAACCGTGGAACGGAACATCTTCAAGGGGTAGAAGAATGGACTGAACAATACGCAGAGTCTTCATCACAGGGTCAAGCTAGAAAGGTGAAAGAACATCATCTTCATCGGCTCGTTGCAGGTGTGGCTCACTCGGCGAACTTGTGGAACGGCGGGTGTTCTGTTGGCAGGAATCATGTGAGATTATCAAAGACTTGCACTGGATGTAAATGCAAGAAACAATATAGACAAATTCGCCGAAGAGGGGTAACCAACGTCGGGTACCAGCCGTTTGGATGGATGATAGGGCATTGGACATGCGGTGGAATGACGGCAGTACCAATCATGGTGGCATTAGACCACCTCGCTTGGTCGTGAAACTACGCAGTTCCCGAGCAGATTGAATGGTTAGTCCTCCACGGTTGCTTGTGCAAAGTGTCGTTGTAACATGTGTTTTAATTGGCACATCTTAGCCCGCGAAACGTCCAACCTTGATACAGCGAAGTGAATACCGGATCAAAGTAGGAGGCCTGCAACAGTTGCAACAACATCATCCACGTTGGACCACGACTGAAGCCAATGGTGACTATTGACGAATACTTGAAGACGTCTAGGTTACGTAGATACAACTGATGATGAAAACCCTAGGTAACGAAAACATAAGAGGGAGATTAGAACTAAAAACAAGATGGGAGAAGACTTGAAGATACTGTATAGAGATGGTTGATGGCAAAGTATATTGTTGATCTTCAGCTCTCTTGCCAATAGAGCTATTGTCTTCGCGGTACTAGTTCTAAAGGCTCTAAATAGATTCTTCGGCGATCGAAGTGATTTTGTCATACCGACTGGTACTGCAACTCCATGTCGTCAGTTTGTACGGTGAGACTCACAGATTGTCCCATGGAACTCCAACAACAAGTCTGTACGCACCTTCTGAACATCAATCACCAAGTGCCAAGGCAACATGAACTGAAGCGGCATAACAAAGCTGAGCCTAACAAACTCAAGCTGCCCGTTCCCCAAGTCTCCGGAATACCCAATCCATGTCCATGATTGGCAGAACTCACATGCATCTACCTGCTTGGGCACGTGGGTGGCCCTATCGACGTCACGGCGGCTCTGTTGGAAACACGTCAACACTCTTCAGAAGCTTATCTCACAGTTCTGCGTGCGCTTCCGATTTGCTTTCGGAACTGTCTCGTTGGGGAAATTCAGCGTCCTCAACCAGTCTTCAGATGACATGACCCAGAAGAAGGCGACCACGAAACTGTCCGAGCACTCCCCGAACTAAAAGAGTCTTCTACATCCATGGTTATCCCTACCTTCAGTGGCGAGAAGGGCTCGGCTCCCTGGCTAGCTGGTATCGCCAATGGTGGTTGCCCCAGCCTTCATGGCTCCGGTTTTGGAACTGTGTGGCAGCCCCGATCACGATGGGACTTGAACAGATGAAGAATACGACTACAAGAATAGGACAGACGTACGGGACGAACCGCGAGTACGACTAGGATGCGGATTTACCAGAGTGCGATGGTGGCAAAACGGTGCACCAACCTCGAGAACTGTAAATCTTTTGCAAGCTGGAACACCATCTATGTCATCCGTATCACGCAGTCCTAGATGAAACCGCATCCCGGTAGACCGAGGCAGTAGATGCAACGGACGACAGACAACAGACGTAAAGAAAACTTCGAAAGTCCCCAGCAACCATCAGTGTGTACAGTGTGCCCACCCAAAGCCTTACAGTTTCAACCTGGTGATCTTGCCATCTGTAAAATGGCCGCCCAATCGATGCAAGAAGTCAGAGCATCTTTGCGAAAAACTCAATCCTGCTCAATCGGCCGAGTGGCGAGATGAGAATCGTGATCCTTGTCTAGTCGCACGCATTTCGGAGAATGTTCAAATTTCAATCTGGTAAACTCCGAGACGCGCAGTGACCGCCTCTAAAACAGATCATGTCAACGTCACGATCCAATCGAGGCTTGACAGCTCGGGGACAACGAATCGTCCAAAGCTTTTCGGTCGAAAATGTCTTCGTTGCAGCAGCCGAGCTACCTGTTGGAGTTCTTCGCCCAGAAAAGACCATTCCTTGCATTGGGCACCATCAATGACTCGACAACCAGCGTCTTGATAGCGCTCTTGGGGGCTGCTATTGCTGCTGTCTTGCTATTGTGTCCCAAGAGCACGGCTCAGAAGTATGTCAAGAATGTTCCTGTGATGGGTGGAAGCGATGGAGACTCCATCAAGAAGAGTCGAATTTGGTTTGTCCACGATAGCAAGAGTATGCTATTAGAGGGATATCAACAGGTACGTCACAGGCCAAGCCTTAATTGCAAGTCTCAATAGAGTACATTCGTCCAATCAGGATCTGTACTGACATGATACTCCAAGACCAATCGAGGCCTTTACTACGTGCCTAGCAAGTTGGGCGAACGACTGATGCTTCCTGTGAAATACTTGGAGGACCTGAAGTCGGCCCCGGTTCATGAGGTTGACTTTGTAGCAACTTTCATTGAGGTCGGTTGATAGCCCCATCTCGAAGCTTTCAAAATACTCAAGGCTGTTAATATTAGATGTTTGAGGGCAAATACATTATACACCACCATGGGCAGTCGATCAACGCTTCATCCCCGCGTTGTCAGAGGCCAACTCAACCGCAACTTGTGTAAGAATTCCACTTGACGCTCTCAACAGTCAACATTCACTGAACATGGATCGCAGGGATTGCGATGGATCATATCCAAGAAGAAATCAAAGACGCTTTCGACGACTCCTTCCCTCCTTGTGAAGGTACAAATCGGAACTACTCGTGTCATTTCTACCCACATCGTGCTGACAGAGTTCCTAGACTGGACCGAAGTAGACGTCGTAGACCGGATGACCCAGATCGTGGCTCGTGTCTCCAGCCGCATGTTCGGCGGCACGACCCTGAGCCGTAACAAAGAATGGATCCAATCCTCCATCGACTTTGCCACGGACGGCTTCATCGGCGCCCAGGCTCTGAAGAAGTACCCCGAGTTTCTCAAACCCCTCGTCGCGCGCTTCACCCCCGCCATCCAGAACATCAAAAACCACTACGACGCCGCCGAGAGAGCGGCGATCCCCCTGCTCCGCGAGCGTGCTGCCTCTGGCACTGCGGCCCCGGACTTGCTGTACTGGATGGCGGAAGACGCCAAGGGAGACGAGAGGGACCTGGCTTTCCTCGCGGGCATCCTCCTCAAGGTCAGCTTTGCTGCCATCCACACCAGTGCGGCGGCGCCTACGCAGCTGCTCTACGATCTGTGCGATATGCCCGAGTACATTGAGCCACTGCGGAGAGAGATGGAGGCGAACATTGACGAGAGGGGGGTCTTGGGCCGCCAGGGCTTTCAGGGGTTGTCCAAGCTGGACAGCATCATGAAGGAGAGCCAACGATTCAATCCTCTGCTTCTGAGTGGGTTACCAACACCTTTTTTCTTTTCTGAATACTCCGCTAAAGGTAGAAGTTACATTTGAGAGAGTCGTCACGAAAAACTACACCCTCCCCGACGGCCTGACCATCCCCGCCAACACGACCATCGGTGTACCCGCCCACGCCATCTCCACGGACCCGGAGCTATTCCCAGAGCCTGACAAGTTCAACGGCTTCCGATTCGACGAGACGACCTCCAAGACGTCGCACGACGATCCGAAAGAAAAGGCTGAGCCTTCGGTAGCTTTCGCCGCCGCCCACCCGGCGAGCATGGCTTTCGGATATGGACGGCACGCATGCCCGGGGCGCTTCTTCGCCTCGGCCGAGATCAAGGCTATCATGGTGTATCTTTTGATGAATTACGACTTCCAGTTTCCCAAAGACCGGACCGGAAGACCCCCGAGCTTGGTCTTTGAGACGCAGAACTTGCCCAACCCGGCGGGTCGTATCATGTTCAAGAGGAGGTAGTTGGCGGAGGAAAAAGGGGAGGATGGCGTTAGCGTCTCGTTTTTGGAAGGAGAAGTTGAATAAATAAATAAATACCACATTTACTCGCCAGAGCAGAAATTAAAAGTCTTCAAGCACGCGCCTGTACTTATTATGACAATAAACAGATTTGCCCAATTGTCCTTGAGCTGTAAAAACATCACTAACCATGAAGTAAATCCGTTGGACGATGGACGAATATTGGTATTTGAGGTTGCTTATAGTTTATGTCTCCATTTTGTACGGCACGTCCACCCGAATCTCTTTTCCTTCTCATGCTTGACAGTCCGGGTCCCGCATCGTCACAAGAAGCACGTCACGAGACACCCGGGATGTGATTCCCGCGTTGCTGGAACACCACATCGTTGTCGTCGAGCGATGCAGACAAGGACTCGGGGTGGGGCTCGGGACTCGACCGACAAGGCAAGTTTCCGAGCCCCTTCGCCCCTCCGATTGAACGCACGTTGATGGGACTACAGGCCGCACAAGATATGCCACAGGCAATGCTAATCAAACGATCGAGGCTAGTAGCGTTGGCAATAGGATTGCGGGGTTGTCTGTACATAACATGAGAGCCCAGGTTATTCCACAGCCATCCTCGGCTTGGAACTTGTAGCTGCAAACTTACTCTCTTGACTGTGAGATGAAGACCGAAGTAGTTGGCCTGGTAAGAGTTTCAACACAATGATTCGTGACATAGGAAACGGATCTGATTTTCCGCCTTCTTATCAGGTACTCGCCCTTGGGCTGCTTTACAGAATCGTGCTGTGGTGGTCCCATCCGCTCAGGAAGTTTCCAGGTCCCATATCAGCGTCGTAACTCGTTTAGCAACGTGAGTCAACCAAGCGCCGCCAATAAATGAAGACGAACATTCCTGACTGTTTAAGTCCAGGCACTGTATTCCTGGAACTTCATGAGGGGAAGGCAACCCTACCGCCAGCTGGAACTACATGAGAAATACGGTGCGACGATGACACTCATCCAAACGCTTCGCCTAGACCATCTCTAACTACCCATCGCTCATCAGGCCCGGTCGTCCGCGTCGCGCCCAACGAACTGAGCTTCAGCACCGCCGCCTCATGGCGCGACATCTACTCCACCCGCAAAGGCGTCGAGCCCTTCGTCGAGAGCGACTTCTACGACGGAGGCAACTTCGCGTCCGAGTCTCCCTCCATCGTCAGCGAGCGCGACCCGAGGAAGCACGCGGAAATGCGCCGCTACCTGAGCGGCGCCTTTTCCGACCGCTCCCTCAGGTCGCAGGAACCGCTCGTCGCGGCGTGCGTGGTCCGTGGACAGGCTCGTTGGAAAACTCGGGGAGGCGGGACGCGGTGATGGAGGGGCCACGAACGTGGTGATGTGGTTCAACCTCGTCACGTTTGACATTATTGGCAGCCTCGCCTTCGGGAACGAATTTGGCGGCGTGGAGCAGGGAAAGGAGCACTCTTGGGTGGCCATCGTCACCAAGAGTTTGCGGCTGGGGGGCCCTGGCCGACTGCTTCCGCAGGTTTCCGGCCGTCTCTGCTGTTGCGCAGACCGTCTCTTCTGCCTTTATCGACAAGTTGATGGTTGAAAGTCGAAGGCATCAAGAGTATACCATGCATTTGGTTCAAAGGTGAGGATGGTTGGTTCAGTCTTGGGTCATGGAATTGCAGACTGATTTGAGCGTAGTCGTTTGGCAACGCCTTCAACCCGCGAGGACTTCCTTACCAAGATCATCCAAGCCCGCAAAGAGGCTTCCATCTCGGACTCCCAGATCGCTGCCCACTCATCTGACTTTGTGTAAGATGCCTTTCCCGTGGGGCATGGTGTTTTTCCGCCAGCTGACTCGAGATTCCAGCATCGCCGGGAGCGAGACGACGGCCACGACTCTGTCCTGCATGACTTACTACCTTCTCAAGAACCCATCCATACTATCACGGTTGCAAGATGAAGTACGCTCTACATTTTCTCGGTATGAGGACATCAACGCAGCCACAGCAGTCCCTCTGCAGTATCTCAAGGCGGTAGCTCAGGAGGCAATGCGTGTCTACCCTCCACTCCCATTTGCGCTGCCCCGAGTGGTTCCTCGGGGCGGATCAACAGTTGATGGTCACTTTCTGCCAGGCGGAGTACGTATAATTGTCCCACAGATTGCGTTCTTTACTCGATCCCACATGACTGATCATGATTTGCAGACTGTTGTATCGACTAGTACCTTCGCGGCAAGCATGTCCCGAGCCAACTTCTCGAACCCGTGGGACTTTAGGCCCGAGAGGTGGCTCGACGAGAACTTGACGGATGATCTCGACGCAAGCCAGCCATTCTCGTGCGGAACAAGGTCGTGCATGGGCCGCAGGCGAGGCTTCAAGTGCGCCTTACAAAGAGTTTATACCAAATAAACTGACCTGAGTAGTCTTGGCTGGATGGAACTTCACACGATTATGGCAAAGATCATCTACCAGTATGATATGGAGCTTGCAGACGACAAGGTTGACTGGCATCGCGATTCGAGGATGCATACACTGTGGGAGAAACCGGCTCTGATGGTACGGTTCAAGCGACGTGATGACTTGGTCCTATTGAATGGTTTATAATGAGACCTACTACATTTCACTCTTGCGCACCAGTACAGAATGTCCGCCGGTCCGCCAGTGAGGTGCATTGCTTTGATCTGTAGGATTGTAGGGTGAACAAGGGACTTGAGTCGATTTGAAGCTGTCACCGACTCTCTACTAAAACCGTATTGTGCGATTCCCTCTCTCTGAATCGCACCATCAACGCGGGCTTCCACCACATCACGTGCAACTGGCTCTCCTTCTCCCAGTCCAGGTTCTTGTTGACGAGTTTCAAATCATACTTCCAGAGAATCTTGGTCAGAATTAGATTGATTTCCATATACGCGAAGCTGAGAAGACAGATTAGCGCGGAACTTTGCGAGACAGACATGCGCTCCGAAGACGACGGCCCAAACTCACTTTTGTCCCAAACAGCCACGAGGTCCCATGGAGAATGGCTGACTGGCTTCTCGAACGTCGGTCGAATGGGGATCCAACCACCTCTCGGGCTTGAAGACCAAGGGATCAGAAAAGTATTGCTCGCTGTGAGTCAAAATCCACGCGTGTGTGAATACCTCGGCCTGCAGTTGTACGATTAGACGGCGCTTCTCTCGGATGTACGCCAGACTTACACCGGCAGGGACATGGAAATCTCCCACTTTCATGCCTGTAGATATCCTTGGGAACCCCTGGGAACCGGGTGCATACAGTCTCAGGCCTTCGTTGATGACCGCCTGGAGATACGGAAGTTGACGAGCGGCGGTGGCGTTGACTTTATCATAGGCAGAAAATCTCGCCGTGATCTCTTCCTGGACCTTTGATAAGCAGACCGGGCTGCGTAGCAAGTAGTAGGTCACCGCCGCAAGAAATGTCGCCGTCGTCTCGCCTCCGGCAATTCTGACCGAGCATTAGCCACAACTGCATGATTATATACCTAGGCGGAACTCGGAAACAAATGTCGAGGACGTACGTCAGCGTCGAGACGTGGGCTGTCATCTCCTCCTTGCTCGTCATTCCTTGCTCGTAGCTCTGCACGACCGTAGACAAGAAGTCGTTCCGGCTCGACTTCTTCGCAAGGCGCCTGGAAATTCCAACATCAACGCCGTGTCTTGGCGTGCTTAGAAAAGTACTCACTCTTCCACCTTTCTACGACTGTACCGCGAGTTCTGGTTCTGAACGGCCAGCGTTGACGGGAATAACAGCGGAGCGAGTCTCGCAACGAGGGGAAGACGGCCAAGGTTGTCAATCAAGGTGATGAAGTAGAGGTGACTGACGATGATCTCCGACCAACGGTGTGGCTGACCTGAAACTGCGTGAGACGATTCGTCCGTTGGTTGCACTCATAAGTCCAGACACCTACCAGCTTCCACACTATGGAACGACTCTCCGAAAGCCATCTCCCCTAGAGCGTCGAAAGCGACCATTTCGTACCACTTGGTCATGTTCAGACCTTTCGGCTGCGCGCCGTCGGCTCCCAAGCGCCCGATGAAGTGGTCGACCACCTTGGTGATGATGTCTTCTTGGTCCGTCAAAACTCTGGTGGAGAAGGCGGCAGAGAGCATCTTGCGCATTTGACCATGCTTGTGGGGGTCGCGTTCGCTGCCGATGCATAGCGACTCGAACCCCGCGCCGTAAATGTCGTAGAACTCGCTCTTGATGGGTGTCGGTGCACCGCTGACGCGGTGGCCGTAGATGGCCTTCCAGGACTCGACCGAAGCGAAGGACAGCTCGTTGGGCGACACTCGTACGACGGGTCCTTGCGAATTTCAGCACCGGGACGACCGGAATGAGAGTGGTGTAGCCTACCATATCTGCGGTGCTGTGCTTGTATAGTGTAATGATAGCGCCCGGTCTGAGAGTGGTATATTCGCCATATCTGCGTAAAGTGAGTTGAGGTTTGAAAGGCGCAAAAAGGCAATCTTACCAAGCTACACCTTGCCAGAAGGGGCCCAGGGAACGCGGCGAGTTTGTGGCAGTACGCGTTATAGATGGAGGTTATTGTGAACCAGAGCCAAAGCTAGCAGCCAAGTTGCGTCAGCAACAGAACGTGGCATACTCTGTGAGTCTTGTGACTTACAATTGTTGAGGCGAAGATGATGATCTTAAGAAACGAGACCTCTGAAGTGATGTTCAACAGAGGAAGTAACCCGTTTCTGGGCATTCCCATGTTATCGATCATGTTGCGGAGTATGGATAATGGGGGGATATCTCAAGTGAAGCTATTCGGAGTTGCACAGTTCCACTCTTTGATACCCAATCGACGGCAGTCAGGCTATTTCACTGACATGTTAGCGATTCAGCTCAAATTAGTGGAAATAAAAATCGGGCAAGGTAGTGCCAGCTACGCCAACGGCTACCTTACTGTGAGAATATGAGAAACTCGGCACTGCAGTTTCGAGTCAGTCGGCCGGTCTCAACGCAGGCAACTGGCGCAGCTTGGCTCCCTGTCCGGAGTATTGCCTAGTTAGTAACTGGGGTCTGCTATCATCTGAAGGTTTTTCCGACCTACCTGAAGCCACGTTGAATCTTTGGACAAGGACTTCCTTTCAGCGACCTGGAACGTTGGGCTCTGAGTAGTTCCGTCGAAATCGCTCTGAGAAGGTATCCTAACCAAGTCCGAGTAGTTGCGGTAGTACGCTATTGAAGTTCGTCCAGTTCATATTGAGGACGCTTTCTTGAGCAGTTAAAAGGTTAATGAAGTAAAGTAAGGCAGCTAAACTTCTGGAATGAGGCTCCCTCCCACTAATGGGAAAACATTCTGTTTATTCTATACAGTCGAATATAATAGTCAAGATCCCCAAGCTCCAACAACGCTGTATGCTTCGTGTATCATGATATGCGCGCTGGAAAACACAAACTCGGCACTCTGACCGGTGGCTGGAGCATTGTACCGCAGCGTCGTCTTGCTCCAAAGCTCGTTCCCGCTGATCTGATATTCCAACCCCCTGATGTATCGCAGCAAGTTTCCACTTGGCGGGAACTTGTCGTTCTTGATCCTCTGCTCGACGAGACGGTCGTGCTCATACTCCCACTCGCGGCACATGGTCCACAGAACCCTCTTCGCCGCGGCGTAACCGAGCGATGTCTCGTCTGCCAGAACCTGCACTGCGGAGCAGATGGCAGACCCCTCCGGATGACCAGTCTGGGCCGCAAGGAACTCTTTGTCCCAGCTGAGGATGTCGTTCACGACGGAAAGGTGCTCCGCTACGTTCTGCTCGATGTGCTGCACGGAGACGAGCTCCTCGGGAGAAACGTGCAAGCCCATGGTGAACCTCATCAAGGAACACAAAAGCCTGTCGTCTTCTTGTTAGTCGTTTGCAAACCCCACGAGAGATGTATACCCACGCTTTGCCGACGTCCTTCTCCCTGTACTCGAGATAAGGTCCCATGCCGCGGATTGTCAGTCTCGCCTTGTCGGTTTGCGCTCTCATGAAAGTGAATGTTGGTTCCAACACGTCATCAGCTAGTTGCCTGTCATGACATCTCATAACCTCCCACACCTGGTACATGATGCATTCAACCGGAACGGAGCGCTCCGGCTGGATGTCTCCGCGGGCGATAGGCATGAGTCTTTCGTTGTAGGCACCCCCATCTTCGAGAGACATGTCCTCGAGTAAGTCTCCAAGTGGCTCATGTCAGATTCCATCTCAAGGAAGGTAGTTACAGCTCAAGCAACCTACCGTCAATCAAAAACAGTAGGGTTAACAGTCTGCAGGCGAGATGAATGCGCTCATCCAAGCTCAAGGGGAAGTAGAGACAGGTGACGCGAGAGAAGCCCGCAGCCACAAACTTCCTTCTCTCCTTCTCCGTCTTGAAGGGCCAATGCGCGAGGAAGTAATCGTATGGCATCGTGCAACCAAGCGAGACGGTGGTGGGCTGAAGTAGTTGGCTGCAGGTGCGAGTGCGAGTGGCGCTGCCGATACCACGATCGCGTGTTCACCTCGGGCAGAAGATCTCTTCTCCGCGAGGACTGGAACCTCGTCATAGTCGGCCAGCGGTGAGGGCGGCATCGTGGTTTGTTGGAGTAACTTGGAAGATCTGCAGTGACAGAGTTTGTAAGTTGCGATGAGGCATTTCAACTTTGCATTGGTGGGCAGGGTGGACAAAATATCGCTCAGTCTTCTTGATGGAACCATGATCCATGCTACTTTGAATCGCCACGTGCCAGTAAGACTTCGATGAGTCCCTGACATGAAGTCGGGCGGCCCCCTGAACGTCACTCGGATAATTTCCTGTTCAGGAAAATCCCGGCCCATACAATTCTTCACTAATGACCACAACGTTCAGCAATGGCACCAAATCCTGGTGAAAGAGTTCGAATAGCAGATTGTCATCCCGTATTAGAAGTCTCATCTGTTTTGATTACAACACCGAGAGAAACATGACATCCCTTCACTTCACACGAGACGACATCCCGGACTTGCACGGCAAGAGGGTGATCATCACCGGAGCATCATCCGGCATCGGCCTCGCCGCGGCCCGCATATTCGCCGAGAAGGGTGCCTGGGTTCTCAACCTCGACATCACCCCGCCTCCGGAAGAGCAGCCACGGCTCATTGAGTTTCGCAAGTGTGACGTCTCACAATGGTCAAGTCTCCTCGAGGCGTTTCGATACGCTGGCGATGTCGACATTGCCGTTTCAAATGCAGGCGTCTCGGAAGAGATAGATTACTTCGCCGATGCTGTCGACGAGACCACGGGGGAGCTCATCGAGCCCCAGTACCGTGTTCTGGACGTAAATCTGCGCGCTGTCATCAACTTCACCAAGCTCGCTGTCAGCCACTTTCGCCGCCGCGCGTGTCCCGGCAGCATCGTCATAACGTCAAGCGCGACGGCATATGCGCCTGAGCAGTCTCTTCCTGTGTACAGCGGGTCAAAGTTGGCGGTATGGTTCTGTCTTCCAAGCATGAAATTGGTTTCCACCGCTGACGGGAATGTGTTCCGCGAACGTAGCTCATCGGTATGATGCGCGCTCTACGGCCGTCTCTCCGCACTGACAACATCACCGTCAACTGCGTTGCGCCAGCAGCCATCGTCACAAACCTCCTGCCTCAACATCTGGCTGAGCCTATAATGGCTGCTGCACTTCCCGTGAGCTCAGCAGACTTTGTCGGACTCGCGGTCGTATACTCGGCTGTAGCCCTAAGCCACCCAGCAGGAGACCGTGGAGCTGTACGGCAAGGATGGTTCAGAGTTGGCGGAGAAGCCATCTAGGTGGAACGGACGAACCATTTTGACTCTGGGAGACAAGTACACAGAACTAGAAGGACCTATAGCATCTCTGAGGCCCCAATGGTTCGGTGCCGAAAACGCTGGGTTCACTCGCCTACAGCAGGCGGCGACAGACTTTCGTTCCGACGTTTGATGCGAAGTTTTGAGGGTTTACTATGGGGGAAAATGTTAAACTAATTGCTGATGATCACTATCAGCACTTCTCCGAATTCTTTGTTAAAGAGAGAGCGATTTCAAGCACGTGGTGCTTCTTTGTGAAGATTGAAGATGCCTCGGAAGACCAGAAGTCTTTGCTTACCGTATTCCGTTCTCGTATCCAGTTACCAAATGAAAAACAGTATTAGTTAATGTTGCAAAGCCCAACCGACAACCTCACAGACATGGGCTACGCCGCTACTTGCCAAGTTCGAGATCTGCCTTCGCTTCGTCACTTAACTTATCAACAAGACGGACTTGCGTTACAAGAGTAGGCTTGCGATTATAAGAGAGAGAAAAGGCGAGTGCTCTTTGCACTTCCAAAGCTTTTTACTTGGTACTTGAAACTCTCTTCACTTCTTCATCGGTATATAGGCTATGTTTAACCTCGTAGGTTGAAATGTGATTGTCAGACCGGAAGGACACTTACAAGTCGTCAAAAGAGACACTGTAACTGATTCTTACCTAGTCACCGCGCGCCTTGAAATCCATAGGCTTCGAAAGAGACTCAACTGAAGAATAATTGCTGGTCCCACACGGGGATGCATCCTCCGACGCCTGGGCCTATGTCGAACAACAGCAGTCAAATAAATGCGCGGAGAACACCACACCAATTGACGAGAATTTCGTACACGCCGAACAAGCTATGAGAGATACGACAAGGGACGCGGAGCCTCCATGGTAACATAGAACACTCGTCGAAGTGTCAGTGTCTGTGTTTTCGGAACGGACCAGCCTGCCTGGGAGTATGTCGTACTCAAACGGTAATGTATGCATCCAAGATAACAGCGCGGAACTCGGTGAGCCTTTTCTGTGCTGAACCTCTCGGTATGGCCATCAATCTGCGTGACTTCCACTCTGTCATGAATTGAGTGGGGGGACCATGGCGCTGCCGTATTTGAACCGAAAACGTTCAGCCTTGGCGGCGTAGAACAGTCGATTGACGCAGGCGAGGCGAAGCTCGGTGATGTGATGCGGAATTGGACGAGGCATCCAGCTCTGTCTCCGTCAAACTAAGGCAGGCGGACCACTGCGTTCCCCCAAACAACATAGCGATCCAGGGACATGGTCTCGACTACGGTTCATGGCCACCGAAAATGCCTCAATCCTCCAGCTGAATGGGTAAGAGAAGTTGTTCCTCAATCCAACACCAGCCAATGGCTGACGCGGCCAAGCATCGCGGAGGCAATCAGTTGAACCTCAGTGTCTCACCAAGCGGCTCGTAGCGGCTGCCTTGCGATGCACTGTCGGGGCTTCGGTGGTCGCCTTGCCCGCTCGCCAAGATGGCCGTCATGATTGGAATAACGGTTCGCAAACTGGGATTCGCGGAGTGGTACAGGTAATTTCAAGATCGCGAGAGAAAGATATATATAAGTATGAGATTGTAAGTGTCCATGAAAGAAAGAGGAGCGATACTCACGCACAGCTTGTCCAGCACTCCCTCGTCTCATTGCACCCTCTGCGCAGTTTTCAGCTTCGTTTGAGGCCCTTCCAGCGGCTTCTTCAAACCATCTCCCTCCCGGCGGTGTATCATCGCCTCCGGCCTGCTCAATGAAGCCATATTCGCTCCCTCTGATCCTCCAGGAAAGCAAGTATCGAAAATTTGTTGCGATAAGCCAAGGCAGGTAGGAGTATAAGTCTTGTGTGTTGACATGATTGACCGAATGAGCCCGAAAGCAGGTCCACTGCAACACGATGACCAGGAGACGCTGTAAAGGACGATTGTCGCATGATGTTCAGGGCACTTTCGGCAGTTTTACAGTGGCCTGGACTGCGGCCTTGGGCTGACAGAGGGCCCAGAGCATGACCCGCCAAAAGCGTCTGCACTCTGGAAATTCAACAAGCAAAAACTCAGGTCACCACGCGAACTGGGTCGAAGAGATGTGATTGCTCATTACGCTATACCTACGATACAAATTGTACCAAGATAAAACAGCGCAGAAGGAAATAGTTGTTTAGTTCGCTGCCCGGGTGACTGTCAAGTCATATGCCGCCGCGAGGCCGGCCCGGGCTTCTTCCTACACCGCTGGATATGCTCCAGATAGCTGACAACATCGCTCGAGAACCAATGACAGGTGCAAGTAAAGGAGCTGTTCGGGTCGTCGTTGCTCTTGCACTTGATACCGGCCAAGTGTCGCCTGTGATTGCCTTTCCGTATGGTTGATTGTCCGCATTTGCAGACGTACTTCGGAGTGCCGGGCTTGGAGTGGACCTCGTTCTTGTGCCTCCGTAGGGACGCGTCTGCCATGAATGTTGTCTCGCAAATGTCGCAAGAGATTGTTGATTTGCTGTCGTCTCCGGACCGAACCTCGCTGAAGGTGGTGAGGGTGGCGGCATGGGTAAGGGCACCAGGCGGAGCGGTGAGCGAGTGATAATCGCTGATCGTGGTGGTGTCGGCTGGCTGGTAGGGTTCCGGGTATGGCCCATCAGGTCCGTAGACTACTGCTTGCCTGCTGTTCCCGGCGGCTGACAAGTGAGTCCAGGGCGGGGCGTTTGGACCACCGGCCTCAGTGTGCCGCTGGGTTGAGGTATAATTGAAAGGCTCGCTGAGAATAGCATCGTGGAAGAGAAGATATGGTGAAGTCCCCTCCAGAAAACCGACATCACCCGGTCCTTGGTTGTCAAGGAGGTCCCATGGATTCACATATTGGGGATAAGGTTGCGAGCTTTCCGTCTCGCCTGTCGAGTGTATAGATGGCCATTGTTGGTTGTTCATGCTGGCGTTTCGGAGCTAGGGGTATCAGGAGCTGGCGGGAGATGTCAGCCAACGGATGTATCCTTGAAAGTTGAACCAGGCATCATTATAATACCCAGCGATGATGGCGCAAGATGAACTCACCAATCCAGCACCAGCAGTCGTACTGTCGAAAAAGGCTGTCGGTGATCAGACAGATGGCGATGTTGTAAGAAAAGAGGGAGAAAGTAAAGCCCAAAGCTCGAAGAAAAGCGTCCGAGAACCCATCTTGTACGGCCAGTCTACCGTTCGAGGTTCGAGGTTCGAGGATCAATTCTGCCACTCGCTAGCCATTACCTGGTCGCCGTCCCATGCCAAGAAGTGAGGTGCATCGTCAACCGGCGGCGACGTGATGGGCTGTCTGTTATTGTTTTTGCACAAATACGA
Source organism: Colletotrichum lindemuthianum (assembly GCA_001693025.2). Taxonomy (NCBI): domain Eukaryota; kingdom Fungi; phylum Ascomycota; class Sordariomycetes; order Glomerellales; family Glomerellaceae; genus Colletotrichum; species Colletotrichum lindemuthianum. The sequence goes on along the minus strand of MASP02000414.1, from coordinate 130,186 downwards.
GGCCTGCTTGCTCCACTTTCCAGCGAGCTATAGTGGGGAGCTACCCTACCAGACACTGCTCCATATGGTGCTGTTTCTATCTGAAACCCAACGATCAGGTTCGAGGCCTCGTCCAGTATGTGTCAGGGAGTCCGCCGACGCCCGGAGAAGCTGCTGGGCACTACCCACGGTAGACGGTGGATGATTGAGGCTCAAGGCTTGACACGTCACTGGACCTAGGTCTGGCTGGGCGACCCGGGAACAGCTCCGACCTGTGCCGCCGTACCTATGTCTCGACCCCCGCATCGGAGAGAAACACAGACACCTTGCTTGCCGAGATGCCGAGTAAATAGACTGCAAGTCTCATCCCCCCCGAGGACAAGGACCTTAGTATGTCATGTTCGATTCACGTGTTGTATCATGTGTTTGGGTAAATAGTGGGCCCTCCGCAGACCTTCCTACTTGGTCTTGACTACTGCACATTGTCGCTGGAGTCAACCCAAGGTAACATCAGCCAACGAGTAAAGGGGCGATTGCCCAGCCGTAGTCATCATTCTCATGTCTGTGTCTCACAGTTTACTCAACGCCACCAAAAGCAAAGCCTACTACTACATCGCATGTCCGCAGAACGGTCGTCGATCGAAGGACTCCACCAGCAAACTGCTCAAATCGCCCAGTATATCTCCACCTTGACGCTCTCGACGTAGTTCGTCCAGCCGCCAAACCTGGCCTTGCCCCAGACAGTCACGACATCTCCCAGCTTCAAGTTGCGGACAAACCTGCCGGTGCCGGTGCCGCGGCCGCGACCTACCTCCTCCAGGCGATCGGCATCCAACGAATCTGGGAGCATGTCGTCTTCCCACGACCACACAACTTCGTGCTCCGCCCACTCCCTGGTGGCGGTTTTGTTGCATTGAATCTTGAGGTTGTCATCAGCGTGGACGTGGTGGTGGTACGCAAGGGTGCCATTTGGCAACTCGACGATGGGGGGATGAATGGACTGGAGGCCACAGGTGCAGAGATTGGGGGTGAGTGATCTGGAACCGTTTTCGCTCTCGGCTGTCGGGTTCTGTGGGTTCACTTTGCAAGCTTCGTTGCCTGTGCCATAGTTCATCAGAATAAACTCATTAATCAGAAGATCCAGCCACTTACACTGACGGTCCGCGTCGAACTTTTCAAGGCCAGCCTCAAACCACGTCCACGAGTTTTGATAAGTACCTCTATCATCGTGACCTCCGCCCCAGCCCTGGTCTCTGCTGCGTAGCTTGAAGACAATCTTGCGGACGGGGTGGATTAAAGCAGGGGGCTGCGACATGGAGCCCTGAAAGTACTCGCGTCCAGCCTCGCGCGTCGGTGCAGAAGGGCTCTGGACATGCTCCATGTTGGTGAGGTGGCCCATGGGCTCGATCGCGGCTGAGCCGTCGGCCAACTTGGGAGGCAGCGTCGCAGTCTTGAAGGCTTCGCCAACCTTGTGATAATCGACGAACCCGATGGGAGGGCAGCGCAAAACAAGCTTGTTCTCGGCGCTGCTTCCACCTGCAACGCAGAAACAATCCCGCGGGTTCGTGTACGGACGATGGAAAGTAGACTCGCTGTGCGGCCAGTACTCGGCTTGGTCGAACGTGAGGTCGAGCAACTCGGGCGGAAGTTTGGTTGCCTTTTCGAGCATGATCCTCACGACGATGACATCGACTGGCGTGGGCTTATACCTAGCCGAGCTATTTGATGCTTGCTCCATGATTGGTTCTGCCTTGGTAAGGTTCGATGAGCTGTTTCCTGAGTTTGGCAATCGTGGGGTTGCGTCAAAGGCACCCACCGCTCTGGCTACTAAAGCACCACCGAATGCGAGTGTGAAGAGGGGTGTTGCGTACTGCTGGAGTGAGTTGAAGAAAGAAGACATGGCTAGGAATTCGTGGTAATGATAAGTTGACCAAACAAGAAGCAAAATGAGGGGTTGAATCGGTAGCGTCGAAGCGATTGCCGTGCGAGGGCGACGTCAGCTAATTAGAGCTTGAGTGGAACCTAAGGTCCAGTAAAGCATCGTCAGGGGCGGACCACGGTGGTCTGGAGCACCGCGCAAGGTTAAATTGACGTCAGTGGGGATCGTGGGTCGTAATGGGGAAGGAGCTCTCCAGCGCAGTGTCTAGGGCGTGGTCCGTGAGCCCGCCCCCGTTCTCCAACGACGGCTTATCAGACGCTTATCGTCACGTGGAATTGCACCATCTGAGCTCGACCATGACAGTACGTACCTCTTTACCTGCCGATGATGGGCACTTGCCGCCAAAGATGCAGCTTACAAACCGACTGGGGACGACTGGAATATTGCCGACTTATCCTGTTGTTCAGGTTCTGGGAAGTTTCTTCACATATTCACAAACGGTCATCTTGCCAATCGCCAGCATGAAATGCCAAAGGATTGCCTCGGCGGCTTTTCGCCAAGCCCGCGCTCCCGTTTCTCGATCAACAGCTCCCTCCGCATTTCGGAGCTCCACGCACGCTGTCGCCGCGCCTTTGGCCACCCTACAATGTTTGCGCCGATTCCACTCGAAGCCGGCGCGCAAAGCTTCGAGCAGTCCGGGCGATGCATCCAACCCTGCGATGGCATTTCCATGTCTGGATGCCCTCGAGAACCGATCCGCAACTCTCGAGGCGAGATACGAGTCTAGCGGTCCAGAACCCTCTTACACCGCGGGCGCAACCGAGACCTACCACTGCAAAGACCCCCTCCTCCTCGACTGGGGTGGCGTTCTTCCCGAGTTCGATATCGCATACGAGTCATGGGGCAAGATGAACGCCGAAAAGTCCAATGTCATCCTGCTGCACACCGGTCTGTCTGCCTCGTCGCACGCCCATTCCACAGAGAGCAACCCGAACCCCGGCTGGTGGGAGAAGTTCATTGGACCGGGTCTTGCTCTGGATACAGATAAATACCATGTCATTTGTACCAATGTCATTGGAGGTTGTTACGGCTCAACAGGGCCGAGTAGCATCGATCCTGCCGACGGCCAGCGTTATGCGACGAGGTTCCCCATCCTCACGATGGAGGACATGGTGAGGGCCCAGTTCCGCCTCCTAGACGGACTTGGCGTGGATAAGTTGTATGCCAGTGTTGGTTCCAGCATGGGCGGCATGCAGTCCTTGGCTGCGGGCACCCTGTTTCCCGACCGCGTCGGCAGGATCGTTTCCATCAGCGGATGCGCCAGAAGCCACCCGTATAGCATCGCCATGCGCCACACCCAGCGCCAAGTCCTGATGATGGATCCCAATTGGAACCGGGGCTTTTACTATGGCAGAGTGCCCCCGCACGCCGGCATGAAGCTGGCGAGAGAGATCGCCACGGTCACGTATCGGTCGGGACCCGAGTGGGAGCAGCGGTTCGGCAGGAGGAGAGCCGATCCCAGCAAACCACCTGCCCTGTGCCCTGACTTTTTGATCGAGACGTACCTCGACCACGCGGGAGAGAAGTTCTGTCTGACGTACGACCCCAACAGTTTGCTTTACGTCAGCAAGGCGATGGACCTTTTTGACCTCGGCAAGGAGAACCAGGTCGCAGCAGCAGCGAGGAGGGCAGAGCGCGAGAAGCTACTCGAGTCTGGAGTTTCACCTGCGCGGAACGATGCCGCCTGCAGCTTGACCCTCCCGGAGAAGCCCTACGTGGAGCAACCGGAGTCGAGCGCAGGCGCCGCAGAGCAGCCCACCGAGGTCTCGTCGAGACCGCCAGAGGACCTCATTGCCGGCCTGGCCCCTTTGAGGGACACACCGGCGCTCGTCATCGGTGTCGCCAGTGACATTCTCTTCCCCGCCTGGCAGCAAAGGGAGGTGGCTCAGGCCTTGAAGCTCTCCGGCAACCGCAACGTGGCGCACATTGAGCTCAGCGAGGAGATGAGCTTCTTTGGCCACGATACTTTCCTGCTGGACCTGAAGAACATTGGTGGAAACCTGAAGAACTTTTTGGGATGAACTGGTCGGGAAGAAGTCTTTGGGAGCTTCAGAAATGCTCGGGTTTCTTGTTAGGGCGAGAGAGGAAAGATTGCATCCGAACAGCACGGGACTGGCGTAATTGAGTTTGCAAAGTCAACTCTGTGTAACAACTGCATATGCATAGCATGCCGGTTAGGAAAAGTTTCTGTTAAAAGTTGGAGCTTCACACCTATCGTCTGTGTATTCCGCCTAGTATGCATCGCTCAATTGAGTTGGATTTTGCCAGGAAGCTGAGCCGGCACCCTGGTGAGACCCGCCTAACGGAGCTTCTTTTCGGCGTGACGTCAACCTTTCGGCCGACATCCATCTCAACCTCAACTTGACGAGGCGCCATTGGACCATCGACAACCGACGCGGCGTACAACGCCATCTTCCATAGGAATGAGCAGTTTCTTCCGTACATTGGGAAACCGAAATGTGCATCGCAAACACCCACTCGGCATCAACTCTCGGCTGCTAATCGCACCCCAACGCGCCCTCACAGTCGCAAGAACCATGTCGACCATCACGCTCAAAGACAGCGGCGTCCAGGTCTCCCTGCCGACGGGGCTGACGCAAGATCAGCTGCTCTCTTTCCGTCCCTTCAACGTGAGATGACCTTATTCCCAATCATAAAATTCACGTCTGCAAGCACAAACTCCCGCCCTTCACGGGCGCGCATCGCCATCGCCATTGCACCAGCTGACGAGGTACGCCACAGAACTGGGTCAAAGGCCTGACCTCGTCCCTCGCGCTGCAGGCGCACAACACAAACCACCCGTTCCACGCCGACCCGTACCACCTGCGCCGCATCGCGGTGCAGTCCTTTGACATGTTCGGCCCGCGCGTGGGGTTCGCCAAGGTCAAGGCCGAGGTATCCAATAGCGCGGGGGAATCGCTGCCCGCCGTCGTTTTTCTCCGCGGGCCGAGCGTCGCCATGCTGGTTATCCTCGTCCCGGAAGACGCGCCCGCGGACAGCAGCAGCAGCGAGCGGTACGTCGTGCTGACGGTGCAACCCCGTGTGGCGGCGGGGAGTCTCTCGTTTGTGGAGCTGCCGGCGGGCATGGTCGACGACAGCGGGAGTTTCGCCGGCGCCGCGGCCAAGGAGCTGGAGGAGGAGTGCGGGTTGCAGATTCACGAGTCGGAGCTCAAATGCCTCAGCGAACTTGCGGGTGCGGGGAGGGCGCCGGAGCAGGCGGACGGGGAGGGATTGCCCGAGGCCATGTTCCCGTCTGCGGGAGGTTGCGACGAGTTCATCACGATTTACAGCCACGAGAGACGGGTGCCGAGGGAGCAGTTGGAGGAGTGGAGCGGCAAGTTGACCGGTTTGCGGGATCACGGGGAGAAGATCACGTTGAAGCTGGTGCCGATGCATGATTTGTGGAGGGAGGGCGCAAGGGATGCAAAGTGCCTCGCCGCGGTTGCGCTGTGGGAGGGTCTGAGGCGTGAGGGCAAGGTTTAACTAAAAGCACGTCACGGCGGAGCGAGGAGGAGAGACGGCTTTTCACAGCTTGAATTTCTTGGCTAGCTCGATGCCCTCTGCGATTGTGCCCACGCGGGCGTCGATGGCGTAGCCTTCCTTTTCGAGACGCACCAGCTCGTCCCAGAATTTGGTCAGGGGCACGGTGAAGACCTCGATGAACTCGCCTTCCTCCAGCTGGGCCTTGGGGTTCTTGTTCTCGGGGAGGGTCGCGTCTATTGTCACGTGGATCATGCGGAGGTTCGTGTTGCAGAAGCCGGGGTCTGGGCAGCGACGTTGTTAGCTGTGGAACATCACGAATTGTACAGTAAAAGGAAACAGTACCGTTAAACATGATGGGCGTCGTTTCCGACGCCACGCCGACATAGCCCGTCTCCTCCCCCAGCTCGCGCACGGCAGCCTCCTCCGCCGTCTCGCCCTCGTCCACCAGACCGGCGGGTACTTCGATGGTGATCTGGTCAATGGGCGGGCGGTACTGCTTCTGGAGGATGATCTCGGGACCGGTGGGCTTGTCGAGAATGGCGACGATACCGACGCCGTCGATCTCACCGCCCTTGGGACGGGTACGGCGCTCCGCCGACTCCCACGTGCGGGCCTTGCCGGTCTGGTCGTTGTAGTCGATCTTGACGAGCTTGATCCAGCGGGCCTCCGAGTCGGACTGGGAGGAGGGATGTCAGCTGTCATTGTCGAGTAAGGTGGACAGAGGGAAACAATTTGATTACCAGGGACCCCGTGGCAGTCACTCTTGCTTTTCCGTCAGACATGGCGTGTGGTGGGTTGGCGAGCTAGCTGTTATTTCGGTGTGGCTGAATGCTGAGTCGGTGATGGGGAGCTCTCCCTCTCCTCGCGGACGCTTCCATTGCTGCTTTTGGCGGGGTAGCTGCCAGCAGCAGTGACGCTGGACTTACCCCGCGATTAGTCATCGTCTACCCCAACCAACTGCTGTAGTCATCTCCAGTGGACGCAGCAGTTTCACCTCGGCTCCGAAGAGATTCAGAGCGAACACGATGGACTTGATTACCTAGCCTGAACGTTATGGTAGTTAAGATGCCGACTTGCAGCCTCAACGACCTACACGTCGCCTAAGTTGCCATCTACAGCATATGCTATGTTTCTTATGATGATGCCCGTCAGCTGACGACTCGCACCGAACCGAACGCGAATCGCGACGTCAGCGAGGTGATCGCCTTTGGCGTCATAAAGAAAGAGTGCCCTTTTGCACAAATGTTTCAATTCGATCATGGAAATCGAGGGGCTCCGCCAGTCGGCTAGAGGCTGAGTCAGTTGTGTCTGCAATGCGGTCACAACATCCCGTATTCCGGCAGCAAGGGCGGGAAGAAAAGGGCCCTTGGTCCGAGATTAAACATATTACGTTCTATCCGTACTCTATAGCTCAAGAGTGCTAGTATGTGTGCGCAGTATGCCGCGGTGTCAGCCCCGGACAAGCTTTTGGGATCAGCTGGGGCGTGGACGATTCCCACTGCCAGCGGATGGGATCCCTGTCACAACTGGCGCGCAAAAGTCATGTGCTATGGCAGGATCACCACGTCGCGCTGATAGGACGGATAGACGAACTCACACTCGTAGACGCTATTCGAGAAGAAACGTACGCTTCGTGGTCAGGACCAGAGTTCGCGAGTGCAAGATCTGGCTCCAAGAGACGAGAATGGTGCGACGAGATGAGTCGCGATGGGCACAGAAAGGTGGATTCTTTTTAACCGGCGACGATAGTGCGCTGAGTCGGGCTCGTATTCCTGGACAATCTTGCCGTGTCGGCAATGACAGCGTGCGTCAGCACATCCAAAAACTCGACCGCGCTTCTGTTAGAGTGACGATCTCTACGAGCTGTGCCCGTACCGTGCCGTGCCACACTCTCGGGTGCTGTCATCTCTGCCATCAGCCCAAAACCAGCCTCCGAAACCGCGACAGCCGTCAACGTATGGAGTCCGCAATCAGACGGGGCGCACGACACGCTATCGGCGATGGGTCCTGGTCAGGGTCACCAATCGAGACGATGGGCGCAAGTTGACTGGGCAGAACGTGACTCGTCATCGTCGCTGGACTGGGGACCTCCTGGCAAGGATACGCTGGCTGCGTGGGAGCACCCTGCCAAGGGTCCGAATCAGCGTGGTGCGTATTTTCCGCCGGTCTGGACTTCCCACCAGGCCACGCGGTATGCAGTCAATGAGCTTCCTCTCTGGGACGCTTGGGGGATATCTTCGCCCCGCCAGTACACCATCCTTCTGTCTCTGCTGTTCGACTTTGGGGGCACCTTTGTCAGTCGGTCTGTTGTTGGTCCGTCTTATTCATTCCTTCGCTATTAATGAAGCGTGACTGAAGCATCTATTGCGCTCTGTCTCTCTGGCCTGCTTCGCCCGTCTGCGCTTGCGATTGCAGAAACAGAGACACACCCACGTCGTCCTGAACATGACGAACAAACATGACGTCGGTCGCGACGCCGAAGCAGAGCGACGGCCTGCTGAGGAGACGCCGTTGCTGGCCCACGACCTCCCGGCGAACGTCGCACCGAGCCGAGCGTACCAGATCAAGGTCATCGGCCTGGCCATGACCTTCATTCTGCTTATCGAAATCGGCGCCTACCTCCAGATTCCGCCAACGTACCAGCTCATGGAGGAAATCATCTGCCGCAAGCACTACCCGGACCACGTCGCTACGGACGCGGCCGACGACGTCTGCAAGAGCCCAGAGGTGGCGGGCGAGCTGGCGATGATCAAGGGCTGGCTCGGCTCGTTTGACTGCATACCGCGTAAGCGTTTTGCCCATGAAATGTGGACGTGGAGTAAGCATGGGGTTCTGACGTCTGGCAGCACTCATCACGTCCATTCCTTACGGCATCATTTCCGACAAGTATGGACGCCGGCCTGTCTTGTCGCTGGCCATGCTCGGTCTGACTCTTGAGTTTCTGTGGATGCTGCAGCCGCGTGAGTTGTTGTCCGCAAACCGGGTGTGTCGACGAGACTGACAAAGCTAGTGCTCTGGCCGAATGTTTTGCCCCTGTGGACTGTCTGGTTTGGCAGCATATTCCAATTCATCGGTGGAGGCACCGCAATCGTGCAGGCCATGGTGTGGACCATGATATCAGACGTCGTGCCCATTTCCAACATGTGAGACTTCCTGCAACTGCCCGGGCAAGCCAAGCGTCCTAACATGCGGCAGAACGGCGGTCTACTACAGGGTCGGCGCAATGGCGCTTGTTGGCGAGTTCATCGTCGCCCCTACGAGCGCCGCCTTGCTCACGAAGAACCCCTGGCTGCCGCTCTCCATCGGCATGGGCCTCCTCATCTTCGGAACGTGTCTTCCGCCCTTCATACCCGAGACATACGAGCTGCGCCGGCTCGCTGATGTCGGGCTGGAGGAGCGCCTGTACCGCCCAGAGGACGAGGAGCCCAGGGACAAGCGTAGCATGTCGGGACAGATTATGCACTCGATGAAGAACGACATGAGCCATGTGTACAACTTCCTCATCAAGTCGCAGAGAGTCATTGCGCTGATCCTGGGGTTCAACCTGACGGTGGTTGTGAGGTATGTCAAGCAGGAAATCATGTCTCAATACGTACATAACCTGTTTGGGTGGTCGTGGGCAAAGGTAAGGAAGCTTAGATGGATGCGTGACTGGCTGAGAATCTCGTACTGACGGACTGCTGCAGGCGACGCTTCTGGGTACCGTCTCGTCGGCGACGAACATGGCCATGCTCCTCGTCGTTCTCCCGACCCTGAGCTGGTATATTGTCAAGAAGACGGGCGTGCACCCCCTCATCCGCGACCTCTGGCTGACGCGCATGTGCGGCATCTTCCTGGCGCTTGGTTGCTTCATGATTGCTGTGGCATACAAGCCCTGGTTCATGATTGCTGGTGCGTCGTCTCGTCACCCCTCCCTTGACGTCTTGACAACCGTGTCTAACACAAACCGCACAGCTCTCGTCATCTTCTCCATGGGAGCCTGCTACACCAACATCTGCCGCGCCGTGCTCAACGCCGTGGTCGAGCCGCACACCATCGGCACGCTCAACACGGCCATCGCGTGGGTGGAGCAGCTGAGCATGCTCATCTCGGCGCCGGTGATTTCTGCGCTGCTGAGGGCGGGAAACACGGCTGGCGGGCACTGGATCGGGTTGCCGTATTTTGCTGCGACCATCATGTCAGTGGCAGGCACGATTGTGGTGTTTATCTACCGTTTGCCGAGCGACAAGTTGCTTTGAGGCGCGATCTGTGTCGTATCCGTCCGTACACTGCATGGCGGGGCGCCTGGGTAGACTGCTAGTTGCAGGATTGAGAATGTGAAGTTTGTTCAAGATTACTCCGTATCAGGGCTGGCAACGGGTGTGTGCTTGTTGGTTCCGGCAGATCGCCGGCGGTGAGAGGTCATGTGAGGGTGTGGTGATACCTTCCGGAAGGCCACTGCACGTCTTGGGTACAGCATGCGGGCTCGTGCAGCTCTTCAAAGGGGCCAGATGGGAGACCGTCGGCTTGAGGATGTGAGTGGCAGGATGCACAATCTTCAATGGAACTCTGCAGATGCAAATGTCGTCATCTCTCGGCTTCGCCTGGCCAGAAAGCTTGGGGATGAAGTTGCGTCCTGCTCCAACAAGATTCATATATGCGAGCGCTGTGTTCGGCCGTCTGCCCTGGATTCTTCGCTTCTCCCATTCTCGCTCTTGCCGCACAGTTGTCGAGTTGCCAGCTGGTTTTACCCCTTTCCATTCCTCTTCTCTCGCATCCATCGGTCTTGTTTGTGCTTCATTCTGAGCTCCGTAGTCCCGTGTCGCTCACGTATGGCTCCCTCATCCATCTCGGCTGCTTCATCTCCCGAGTAAGGCACTTCAGCTGCCCTGGCTTCCCAGCAGGATTAATTAATACCTAGCAGCCTAGGTAGGCTCAGTGTCGTCAGTGAGTCCCCTGTTTTCTTTCCCGCCATGGCCGCGGGCTGACAGCTGAAAGTATCATCTCTGACCAATCACCTCCGTCTCTGCCAACTGGGTACCACTCTCTCGCGATAAGCGATAACGACCCTGCGATAAGAGCTCTGTGATGGCGGGGGTGGGGTTCACGCATGATGTAACGCCGAAATGAAGCGAGCCAACGACTTTTTCGTGACGCTACGGCAATCGTCACTAATGATTGCGTTTGACAACCACCAACAACAACGCCAACAACAACAACAGCAACACACGATTGTCAACCTTTCGACTTGCTCATACCCGCAAACTAGCACTCGTCACACGTTCTGACCCACACATACCCTCTCACTATCTGGCACACACATCGGCTCCGTCCGCCTTAAGAATACACAGCTCCACACCCACATTTCCCCTCTGCAACTCCTCAACATCTGCCCATCATAGGCCGCCGACGTCGCGAGAAGCACCCCAAGGGCCGGTCCAACTCCAACAAGCCGCGCAGGAAGATGGGCAACGAAGAGTCAACCATGCTGGACGACAGCGTCCACCCCAAGACGCTTGAGTCGCGCACCCTCCAGGCCATTGCGGACCACATCAAGTCGGGCAACGTCAAGAGCATCGCCGTCATGACCGGCGCTGGCATTTCCACTGCCGCAGGCAGTATGTTTTCCACCTTTTCTACCTTGATCGATCACCTCGGCTAACAACTCCCAGTTCCCGACTTCAGGTCACCAGGCACAGGGCTCTACGCCAACCTCGCCCGCCTCAACCTCCCCTACGCCGAGGCCGTCTTCGACATCTCGTACTTCCGCAAGCATCCTGAACCCTTCTACTACCTCGCCAAAGAACTTTATCCGGGAAAGTTCTTCCCGACAGTCTCCCACGCATTCATCGCTCTCCTTGCCAAGAAGGACCTCCTCCAGATGAACTTCACACAGAACATCGACTGCCTCGAACGACGCGCGGGTGTCCCTGACGACAAGATCATCGAGGCCCACGGCAGCTTCGCCAACCAGCGCTGTATCGAGTGCGGTACACCCTTTCCTAATGACCGCATGAAGGAGCATGTGCAGTCCGAGATCGTCCCCACGTGCGACACCTGCGATGGCTTGGTCAAGCCCGACATTGTCTTCTTCGGCGAGGCCCTGCCCGAACAGTTCCGCCACAATACCCACCTCCCATCCATGGCCGACCTCATCATCGTCATGGGTACCAGTCTTTCTGTCTATCCCTTCGCTGGTCTTGCCGAAGCTTCCCGCTCGGGCATCCCTCGGCTGTTGCTCAACAGGGAGTGTGTCGGCCAGATGGGACGCCGGGCCGATGATGTCGTCGAGCTTGGTACTTGTGACGCTGGCGTCCGCAAGCTCGCATCGCTCCTTGGCTGGGGCGACGAGCTCGAGGAGCTCTGGCGCGGCATCGTCGGCGAGAAGGAGGCCGAGCGACAGCTTGCTTCCGCCGCGGCCGAGGGTGACTTCGACCTGGAAGAGGAGATCCGCAAGGTCACCGAGGGTGTCGACACTGCTCTCAAGCTGGATGACGACAAGGACGACAAGAACTACGAGCCTGAGGTTGTTGCCGTGCCTCTGCGACAGGATGGTGGTAGCGCCACGGGAAACGCTCAAGACTCAGTCCCCAAGGCTGTCGTGTCTCGCATGGCCAAGGCCATTCAAGGGCAAGTGGCCGAGATCGGCATCGACATCAAGGAGGATCGCGGCCGTGAGGGACACACCATCAATGGCTCCGAGGGTGCACCCAAAGAAGCGACCGACTTCCGTGCCGAAGCCAAGAGGAAAATCCAGCTTGCTGCCCTCGGCGCTGCTACGCCCCTTGACGAGGTTGCCATCATCTTTGATCCCAATGCCCCGGTAGCGGAGATGAAGGGTGACGCATCCAAGAGCCAGGACGACTTGGTGTCCGGTCCTGCGCGATACGATCCAAGCCCAGTGTCTGCTGCTGGGCCACCTGATGTCTCTGCCCAGGAGACTCCGACGGCTACAACTGCAGCCCCATCCTCCAAATCTACGACAGACATCCCTTCTACAGATGACAAGGGCGTTCCTTCGTCCCAGGAGACGGATGAATCCAAGCTATGATGTTGCAATGCAGCGGACTACATCTTGACCAACCTTCATGTCGTATCCCTTCAACTTTCGCACATACCACGGTGGTAGTAATCGGCCCTTGTGCGCATACTTATACCCAATATGCCTGATCTCCACATTCACTACATCAACCAAAGTGATACAGTCTTTCATCACCTCAGCTGTTGTCTCCGAGGGGCCGCCTTCGGCGTCTGATATACAGCATTGTGTTAGCTCTTCTAAGGCCTCACCACTCCGCTGAAGCAGCTCGCCAAGCTGCTCCACACCCTAGGGCAAAGGCAAGAAGAGCACACGAACATCTTCCCGACCTCTGTCATTGACGTTTACATTTACGAATGGTAGTCCTAGCTAGCAAGATTGGTCTGGACTGGGACATGCTTCAGCATATGTTCGACTGTCATGACCCTGGATTCCTTGACCGTCTCCTGCATCTGGCCAGTTTTTGAGCATATCCGCCTGATTGGCCAGCATCAGATCGCTGGCTTTTGCATATTCTGGCGACACTGATGTTGAAATCTTTTAATTTTTTTTGCGTATCGACAGCGACACTGGCATTTGTGTCAGTTCTTGCGTATCGACAGAACTCCTACATGGGGACAGCCGGCGCTACGATTCCAAGCCTTCTTGTCCTTCATGCTATGATGCTAGGGCGGCCATCACCCACGCTCCTGCGATGAGCCAATTTACACAGGCGAGACCGAGCATCGCGGCCATGGTCCGTATAACCTGTATTCGGAGGTTGATAGAATCATCACTGCAACTTCAAGTCTTCTCGATCTGTTCTCCCCTGCGTGTCCCGCCGCTGAAGACGCCAATACATCAGACCTCCCAAATACTGTGCACAAAACTTCTCACCCCATCACACGTCCCCGCGAGACGGCTGTATAACGCCTACGGCCAGCGCAGCCTTCTCTTTGAGGAGCGTCCTGGGGGTCCCTGTTCCCGAGCTATACAAGCCCGCGTTCGATAGGACCGCGCTGACTTCTTCTGGGATGCGTACTGATGCTCATAAATCGTGGAAGGCTCATGACTTTGTCTCGCCATGTAGCGAGGGCAAACCACACAACCCATGGGGAAGCCCCTGTCGCGGCCGTCTTGTAGGACAATGAGACAAAAGACAAAGAGGAGTTTCTTGTCGCACCTGTTTGGCGCAAGCCATCGGAGGCCGGGATCGTGCAAACGATGCACAAAACAGGTCTCCGAGCCAGATTCCTGGCTTACAGAGAAGCCAGATCTTGAGAGTGCAAGAAATGTAACGATGCCGTCGTCTGGCACGATTGCACATGGCAAACTATATTCACTGCCAATCTCTCGGGGATATATATCAACAACGAGATCGACCACATGTCGAACATGCTAATATTGAGTCATGATTGTCGGGTTGCTCGTTGGAGTCAGCCGACACCTCAAAGCCAGCGGTTGCAGCCAGTACATCCCGAGTGTCAAGTTTCTTATCTCAAGGCTTTTCTGTGTGGCAGACTACCACCCACTCACCGATCAATAACACCCTCTGGCGCTTCACGTAGACGACGGTCAAGAGTGTATGACTTGTCACCCTCGGCCGTGGCGATATCGAAGACGGCGCTATAGTTTTGAGATGTTATACCAGCCAACGCAGCCTCTTCGCCGCCTTGGAATGTGGCATGTCTCGCTAACAGACCCCGGCACACCGGCCCTATCGTATAATCGTCGGATGATACCACGAATACGCGGTGAAAGACGATTGTGGAGGAGTTGAGCTATACCATCATGATCTACAGCCCTTCTCGGGTAGTCCCCGCGCCTCCGGCCATTTCAATGGATTACCGCGGTGCCTTCTCAGCGCATTGAAGCTCTTGCGAGAACGAAGCGGACGCTCATAAGACTTGACCACCCTCATGCAAGTCCTGCCGCGGCTTATGCTCACTTCAGAGGCCCTGGAGGCAACTCTGGCACATGTTAGTCTGAGAGGGCTGGGATGCCTCATTATCTGTGGCACTGCCCAAAAGGATATCCATCATGTGAGTTGTCTGATGCTCTTGTCCATCATGGCAAAAGACACCAGCAGGTGACGATGGACCATACCATCAGCGGATGAACACCGGCCCTGCCTCCCGTCAACCTGCCTCCCTTATCGGGATGTCCATCAGTCGCGGTGTTTCCAGGCCGTGGGTCAAAATATTGCTTGGTGTTGGCGACTGAGTCGCCGATGAAACTGTCGGCTTCCAGACCTCGTCGCGCTCTTGAATCGGAGCCTCTCACAGCAAGCATATATTCGCGAATATTCCGAGCGGCTCCTCTATACACAAGGTTACTGAAGCAACGATGCGGTTTTCGCTGCATTGGCTACGAGTAGAGCCACGCAATCCGTCTCTCACAGATCGGAGACAGCCCTGCGCGACACTATGACATTACCTTCCTTTTAGAAGACAGATGGGAGCTGGGAAGTCTTTCCGGCAACATTGTGGATTGAAAAAGGAACGGCGCGAGTCGACCAGAACCGCCGCCTGACTAAACTAGCAAAAGCCGATATTGCACGGCGGGGAGGCCATGAGGTTGAGATGGACTACGAGGCCACAACGAAGCCCTTCTTGGAGAAGGACCTCGTCAACATCGTCGGCGACATCGGCGACAAGATCGCCTTCGTTCCCGATGAGGGGTCTAGGGACCTGAAGCCTTTGTGTTTGTTTCTAGAGGTGTTGCGGTCAATCATGCAACGTCCCACTAGCTGGCGTGACATTCTCCCTATGGAAAGAGGGCTCGCAAGGCACGAGTTCAGTCAACAGTTCGTTGGTAGCTTGTTGACTTGATGAGACATTGACCTCATCCTACATGCCAGGATTGCCGCAAGACAGTCAGTCAATGATAGCTTCATGACAGGCACTGCCGGTCTGCAAGCTGGTGATGGGGCATGTAGGCTGGCTGTGGAGCGAAAGGCTGGTCCGTCGCTGTATATCAAAAGGAGAACCTTTTGCTTTTCTTTTCAGCAGAGACGATGACCTTCAACCATTTTCATCGTGTCTTTGGGCTCGTCGGCGCCGCTCCCACAGCGTCTGCAACAACCAAGGCAACCGTCCCCAAGCGCTGGCGAGAATGACCCGTCGTTGTTGTTCTATCACCGCTAGCTGGCAGCTACAACAACTTCGCAGCTGTCAAGGCATACCGGCGGACCTGAGGAGTCTCAATACATTTGAGACAGTCTGCCAATTACTACGTATACTCGTGGAAGCCCCAGACAGAGACGCCATTGATGGACATCTATGGACCCGAAGAGAGGATGACAGCAGACTGTTGGTCTAGTCTCAGTACGAAAATTGTAAGGCCGGATCAGACGCCCAAGAAACCCGAAGCGATGCTGTAGTGCTTCGGGTGATACTAGCCAGACGGCGCAGGCTTGCAAGAGCTTACACCCTTGCGCCTTGCTGCCCGACACTTGGGGAGTTGGTAAACTCCCAGCCCTCAGAGCTCGCGTGAATAAGTGCGAGCGGTCCCGGCTTTTATATGGGAGAAAGTCACCCTGAATCAATCTCCGGTCGAATAACAGCAACCCTCGGTATTCTGGCTGGGGGCCACGTATCGACGCCAAGTCAGAGTTCAGGGATCAAGATCCTGTCGCTGGCAGTTCCTAACGTGGTTCTCGACGTCTGCTCGGGGGTGTGCCTGGTCTATTTTTCACCCTGCTCACCTCTTTCTGGGTCTCGTCTGCCGCCACCAGCGTCGACCACGATGGAGTCTGGAAAGAACCTCGAGACACGAAGCTCTGCGGCGGACTCTTGGTGTCCTGTTCCCTCGGCCGGGGTACTGGAATCCCCATCCATCTATAGTCTTCACTGCGGCGTATTCTTCCCGAGACCTGCGGACTTTTGCATCAGCAAACCCTCGATGGGAGGAATCCCCGATCGACAAATTGATGTATGCTACAATTAGCGGCGACAGACGGGCGCGAAGCATTGGCCGTTGTAAATCGACCAACTTCAAAGCTTATATACATCTTCCACCAGCACATGAGAAGCCTGGGCCCTGGGGTACCCATGGCACCTTTATTAGCGGTTCCCCGTTGTCATCAACTGTGTCGAAGTCTTGGGTGTCTGTGACTCGAGGGGTCTCATGCCATCATCGATCGTTGTATCGGCTCCATCGACAGCGTCGACATGCTGAGTCGACGTCGGAGTGCCCCGCTATGGTGCACCTTTGCAATCTTGCATCTCCGCCATGGTCCGTCTTGACTGTCCGTCCTCTTTCCTGGGCGACGGCGCTCTCGGTCTATACGTCACAGGGTACGACGGAGTCGCTCTCGGGGCCCTGGCAAGGAGTAGATGTGTAGGCCATCGGGACGTTGCAGCATGTCGACTCGACATAGGCATGTCGAAAGCACAAGTCTACGGCGCCTTCTGCTGGTTCAAGCCTAGGGACGTCATTACGACGGGGGGTCTCCAGCAGTCCATCCCTATATCAAAGAGCGTTGATGAGCGCGATTGTGAAGGCTCACAGACCCTCACCAAGACCACTAGCTCGTCGCCGGGGAGCGTCTTTTGAGCAACGTCCGACAGAAATGCTGGATGCCCAACCTTATACGGAGACTGGATGTTCAGGCGGGTCGTAGAACTCCTTGTCTTTTACAAACGACCATCAAAGAGGGCGATGGGAGCTCCGACCAGATCAGGAAACTCCCACGCCACTCGCAGTCAAGACAAAGACAACATCGGCGACAGATCGCGCAGCAAGTATTACTCGTGTTTGCGTTCCCGAGCCTGAAGAACCCTCAAGTGGTCCAAGGCAGATTTAAGAAAGAAACGAGAGCTTCACCACCCACGAGTCTCCGAACCTGTTTCACAAAGTCTAGACATGTTGCACATATGTCCGGGCCGCACAACATACACTTCTGTGAGATGCCAGACTATGGGTTGGCGGGCCCTTGGGCGACGCGGATGAGACAAGAACTGCACAGTCGACTAAAGGCGACTGGGCATGATTCGATATTCCTCGGAATTGGTGTTGGTGTTCCCAACAGGACTTTTCTTGTGGCGACTATACTCACTTGGCCGATATATCTTGCCTCTGTTCTGCACGGAGGTCTGGTCCACCCCGCTGAGGTTGTTCCATCATCGTCTGAAGGCGTCCCGGGCCAGATGACTGCTCCGAAATTCTCTGGCAGCCCATACTCCTTGGAGAGGGGAAGGGAGACCACCCTTCAGAGGACACGGAGATGATTGACTCAGACCCGGAGCCCCATGAGTCTATTATATGTCAGCCTCTGCGGCAAATAAACATTGGAGAGGGGGCGAAGAGAAAGAAGAGACAGACGCCATTCGTCACCCAGAAGCCGCTCTCTCTCCGCTATAGACAACGTGGATCAAGACAATGCTCCCTCCTACAAGTCACGTCGACGATTGAACTGGGATGAAATCATTTCGGACCCTCAACAAACAGTATAAGCACTTCTGTGCCTCGTTCCTCCGACCTCGTGTGTGGTAGTGAGTGTTTTCTCATTTGAGACGCACACAAAGGAAGAGAAAAGGACACCGTCACCTATACGCTCTCACCTGCTGCGAAGCCATTGCAACCTCGCGACGGATCACAGTGACCTCAACATTGGCAAGCGACTTTGTCACCATGGTCGTCGCTCAGAGTCATGGTTCGGGCTATCCCGTGCCTCATGGTCCTCACCTGGCGCCGGTGCGTACACACATCGGCTAGACTTCAGGCGCGTTATCTACGGGCTGCTCGTCCTGCTTATACTTGCCAAGATTCTCATCATATTGTATTGCAGCGCACCAGCTCAGTCAAAATCTTCGACTATACCAGCTGCCTTGCGTACATTCTATATCTAGTGAGTGCCCCCCTCTGGATCAGTACGTTGGTATGCCGGCCTCCATGATCTTGCGCCAGAGCACTTGGTGTGGTGTGATCCTTCTCGACTATTACCCGAGTCCTGAAGGATACTTCAGACAAGAAGCAAAATCCCATCAGACAGTCGAGTGTCTGGGGATGTAGGCCAGAATTCAGAGAGGGCCCGGCCATGTCTCCCGTACCCTGACTGCGCGGGATGGCAGAGCCAAGTAGAACTCGCTGGGATCTTGGCTTCTTGGGTACTGTCACTTGGACTGTGTTGAATCAAAGAGATGCGCGTGGGAGGTGCCGTGTCTTTTGTAACGCTTCGTCGCCTATTCGACAACGACACCAAAGGACGATGACGAATCATGTCGACAAGACTTTGAAGCTTTTTTATTTGCAGCAAAGCCCTCTGTGGATATGAAGTCAAGTCTATCAGGAATCGACTAGCTGGGACCATGGTCATGAAGAAGTTACAGGGGGCTATTGGAAAGAATGCGGCTGTTGACACCAAGACGCTGCAAAACATTCTATTCGGGCACCCTGGCTTCCGAGACGTCAAACTTGCGACCCAATTCCCTGGTTACGCACTCATCACCACTCCCAAGCGTACTCTTCTGATGGCCGCTTTGGACTTGAATGAGCTGGAGCACTCGGACACTTGAACATCTCACTCGGAAGACCACCGATCTGCCCTATAAGCGGTGTAAAGACTTGGCTCAGCTC
Organism: Colletotrichum lindemuthianum; assembly: GCA_001693025.2. Classification (NCBI taxonomy): domain Eukaryota; kingdom Fungi; phylum Ascomycota; class Sordariomycetes; order Glomerellales; family Glomerellaceae; genus Colletotrichum; species Colletotrichum lindemuthianum. Next base: position 111,209 of record MASP02000414.1, on the reverse strand, counting down.
GAAAGCTTGCGGGTCCTCTTCGTAAGGGACATAGCACCGATCGAGAAGGCCGCCGCGGTCCTCGGTGGTATCACTCTTTAGCTGCGCCTTATACCGTGATGGCTTCACATTTGGCCAGATGGTGTTGAGGGGTGGCCCGTGGCCACCTAGGCCACGTCACGTGACAGCCTAGGCCACAGCCATGAGGGCGACCTTCCCTTCTTCACATTCAGTCATTCACCAATAGAGGATCAATTGCCTCATAGACCCTCATGCCCTGAGGTCATCCATAGGTTATGAGCTCAGGCTGCTATCGATTTTATTGCCCATAAAACGAAGCTTCAAGCAGCGTCTCTTTACTTTTCAATACCCCTACCCAAGCAACCGATCGATTTTTCAAACCGAACGACCAACCCATCGATTCGAACCAAAACGAAAAACGACGATATTTTCAACCGCGTGCCCCGCGAACCCCCAACCCCCATTATGGCCGATTATTCCAACTACAGGATGGTTGCGTCAACTATCCCAAAGCTTAAAGGCGAGTCCAACTGGTCTTTATGGCATATGTTAATTAATGTAACACTTTAAGCAAACAGGGTCAAGAAATACGTCAACTTTAACGTGGCCAAGCCTACGGCCGATACCCCAGCGCACACAATATGGGAGAATAATTGGGATGTGGCGTATAACTTGCTTATTTCATCTTGCAATACTCTGGTTAATAAGCTACTTAATGCTGGCTGGACCGATGATGGAAACCCTCACATACTTATGAAGGCGCTTAAGAAGTATATTCCCAAGGTTTCTGAAGACGCCGTTGGTGCCCTCATTAACGAGTTTGCCAAGGGCAGTGCTCAAGATCATAAAACTCTTCACGATGCGCTGAAGCGCGTACAGTACCTTCGGACCCGCATCACAAGCCTCTGTGGCCAGGTTGTTGATCATTTCTGGGCCATCATGCTTCTCAACTACTTCAAGACACGAGCTTCTTGCTGTTTCACACGTCAACCGCAAGAGCTCTCAAGGTTCGTTTATATACTCCACGGTAGCAGCGCAACGTCGAGCCCCGATATAGGTAGAACAAGGAGGAGACGCAATAGCTCTTGCGGAAGAACTCGCAACCGGTACTATGGTCTTGAGATAGATCGCACTCCCGTAGAGGAGCACCGGTTGACGTCAAATCACATCCCTGGCTGGCGCAGGTGGCTAAAAAAACGTCGAGTGTTCCTCTACCAGCGCCTGCGATCGAGCAACCCCATCGCAAAGACCAAGCCGAGGGATCCGCCCCTGCACACAGAAGAGGCCACCGGAAACCTGGTGGCAAGTCATGGATGGTGGCTGAGTCCAGACCCTGCTCGCAAGCTATCTTAGTGTCTGCCCTGACATCTTTGACGTCCATCTGCTGGCCTGTCTAGTGGGCCGGTTAATGGCGGGAGCTTCTTTCTATCGTCGACAGGGAATCTGGCGTGTATCTCGGTGTGTCCCTCGCCTGGTCTCTGTCCGTATTAAATTCTCGACTTGGCAAGTCCTGAATACAGAGGTTGGCCCACCGCAGAGCTACTTGGCCAAGTTGACAGCCATGGGGTGTCAAAGACCTTTCTTTCCGAGTCTGCCGAGGGGGTTATCACCGTTCTTGGGCTCTTTTCGCAGGGTCTGATCTTCACGGTGTACACGAAGCCTCACAAGAAAGGTCAGTACCACTTCATTCAGCATGCCGCGTCAAGGAGCGTTCTCGCATCCGGAGATATGCATCTCTCGACCACGATGCCTCTCCTCTGCGCCAAGAAAGCAACGGAACGTCGACGTCTTAAGCACCGGGTTGTATCAGTTGTACGGGCACGAACAGGACCAGAATCAGTTTGGCCTGCTCGCGCTGCGGCGTCGCAGTGGAAAATATACCATGCATCACCGGCGAGCGGAAGGGTTTTCCCAAAGAAACTTTCGACGTTATACAAGCTCGAGATTTTTCACCACAAAGATGCCGAAAACGACGAGTCCCGACTCGGTAGCAAAGTATTTCCGAAGAAGTCGAATACTAGGTCGTCGGCGGCTAGACTATCCGGGCCATGTCTACTACACCGAATGGCCTTTGGATGACTGGCATTACTTTCTTGCCACGAGTATATCAGGCTACGCGAACCCGGCGAACGTCAACTGCGCTATATCTTCCGCCTCGAGTATTTCGTCGTCGATTTGCCCTCTACCATCGAGCCTTCAGTCGGAATACAACCGAAACCGTAGTGCTCCGTGGCAAATATGTGCCAGGGCAGGCCTTACAGACGTATATCGCAGCTCGCACTAAGCATTTTCGAGAGACACTGGCTGGAAAACCGAAAGCACGACAACAAAAGACTCGAGGTAAACCTGTGACCTGTGTCGGCTGCACAAATCTATAAGACGAGCTGTCCTCAGTCATCCAGAAGGAGGTTTTAGATGTCACATCTGATGAGAACCGTCGCATCTGTCTGTTCATATATATCGATCGAATGACCACTGACCAGGGAAAGCATGACCCCAGCAGGGTCTGATCGAACCCGGCCCTTCGCCCAGGCATCGGACGCCAGTTATCTGAGTTCCATACTCTCGCCATCCATTGGAGAAGGACCCCCAGTCTTCGTACGGTTGACTCATGAGGCCCGAAGGATTTGGGGGTGAGGTGGTATCGGCAGCAAATTTATCTTTCTCACCGTCAGGTCTACTAATGTTGTGGCTTCCGATGATGGGTTTATCGGGGGATGGTGCGCCACAAAGTCTTTTTGCCACCGCAATTCTAAGCCCAACCTTTTAGGATCTGACTCCAGTCATTCTTTTCTTCTTTTTAACCGTCAAGCCATTACTACCCTTTTTTTTCAAGCCACCTCTCCTCCCAGTGAAAAAGGCCTGGGATCATCCACACCATGCTCGACGCGAACACCGAGAAGCCCCCCGACCTCATTGTTCGATTTTTTGTTGCTTGTCCGCGCAGTGGCTCTACGCTACTCATGAGAATCTTTGCCGAATCTCCTGAGTGTGGTGTCACTAGTCGATTGATGCTCATGGACAAGCCAGGTCTCGGGGTACGATACGCGCCAGATGACTCAATCTACCAGAGTCCTGCCCAGCATCCCGTACATCAACTGGCGATCGACGCCGGAAAGAGGTCTCTCATTTGTAAAGAGGAGCTCGGAAACGACACAACAAAGGGCGAGTGTCTCTAAGATCTGTTGCCCAGTGCCTCTGCATACGAGATGGCCCGACCGATCTTTCTTATCCGCGATCCCATACGTGTGTTTGACAGCTGGAAGAATCTGGGATGGACAGACTTGCAGAGCTTGATCGACTGCCATACCAACTTGTTCAGCATGCTGGATCGATCGGCTTCGAAAAACATATCCTGCCTGCTTTACGAGCGACTCGTCTACAACCCAGAGAAAGAAGTTCGGCGGGTCTGTGCTCGATGGGGAATACCATTTTCAGATGCGATGCTCCAGTTCACGAAGATAGTTCAAGATGCGCCATGCCACGGCCTTCTCACGCTCGAGGAAAAGGAACAGATTGAACGCACGTTATGCCCCCTATACCTCGGCTGCTGGAAAGATAAAGTAGACCAACTTCGGGCCACTCTATCCGAAAAGTCATGGTTCGGCTTTGACCTCGACGACACTCTCCACGACTTCCGACTGGCGTCTTCCGCGGCAACCCATACATCACTGGAAGAGATATCACAAAAATATGGGACGTCATTAGAGGTGTTGAAGGAGGAGTATTCCGACATTCTCCGTTTCAAGACTTCGAACGCATTTTCGGATGGGAAAACGTCCTTTGATTATAGAAGAGAGAGGTTTACTCTCCTCTTTGAACGCATTTCGCAGACAATGAGCGCGGCATTTCTCGCACACCTTTTGGAGATTTATGAGACCACTTTGGTCAACTCTCTTCAACTCAAATGCGGAGTTCTTAATCTTCTCAAAACATTGAAGAGATTGGGGAAGAAAATCGTGGTTATTACAGAAGGCCCACAAGATGCGCAGGAGCGAACTATACGTCATTTGGGTATTGCTGAGCACATCGACATGTTGGTGACGACAAATTCCTTCGGCATATCCAAGGTTGACGGACTGTTCTCAAGGGTCCTACATTATCTCGGAGCATCGTCCGCGGAAATGGTCTATCTTGGAGACAATAAGCTTCGGGACATGGAGCCTGCGATGGCTGAAGGGATACTTTGCATCCATTTTGCCGAGGCGGCAAATTTCTCTCTTGACGACTATCCGCCGAGGATCAACACCATGTCAAAGCTTGACTATATTGTCTCGGAGCAGAGGGTAGAGACTGATGGAGGTCATGAGCGCATGTCGTAAGTAAGGGACTCGGGTGCACTGGGTTTCGGTATACCGAACCGTCACGCCAGTCCCCTCGACTCCGGGTGTATGCCGTTCTCGAGCCCACATCCAAAAGGCAGACTTCAACATGCTTCCCATTGTGTGAGGTCGAAGCATCCGAATTCGACACGCGAACCATCTGAACGACAACAACATCTGGGTTGCGACGAATGTAGACTCGCCAGTCACTCTGCCCGCAGCCCAAGCAGTGGACTTTGAGGCAACCCGGCTCTCGTTTCATACGTCAGCTACGCTCAGCCCAGCTCACACTGTTTATACCATCGAAATGAGCTTCGTTGGCCCCTAATGATGTACCTTATGCAGACTGGTGCAGATTGGGCTACGGCATGCGAGATGGTTTCTCCGCCTCTGCCCGAATCACTGCGCCTTTTCGCCCGGCTGTGACATCTCTTCGTCGCGCTAGGTCATGGTTTGGCTGGCAAACAGTATTTCCAGTCGATATCGACAGGCTTGACCCCACACGAGGCTTCGACGCCCTAGCTCATCTACTGGCATCTATATCATGGGCTCCAAGTCTGTTACTATACCCAGGACATCATGGGCGGTCACCGTAGTTTACACTCTCAGCGCGGTCGATCTGTTACTTGACCACCCCTACAGCGCGCTTCCCAGCCGAAACTACATTTGGCCTGCGTCGACATCGCCGTGGTCGTTATCCTCAGAGAGATTGGGGACACGATCAGATGATTGCAGGCTATAGAAGATACACATGACGTCGGCGTTGTCTTACGCTTCGTGCGATCCTCCTGAGACGCTTGTTCAACGACCGCCCAAGGGGGTTCGATGCCGTATACAGTCAAGTTGAAGGACACCCGGCCATGCTCTTTTGCGCACACAGTTACGCGTGGAAGCAACCATGACCGCCAATGGGCCTCTCGAAAAGTCGAGCAGTTGATGGAGAACTTTCTCGACAGCGCTATCGCGCACTCAGACGCTGTAGCCAGTCGCCAGTCCGATTTGTGCTACCGATATACGACTCAGGGGAAACAAGCATCAAAGTCAACCGGAAACTTCCACAGCATCTCGGGCTATCCTATAAAACTTGGTTACTTCCGCACTATATCGATCAACAGGAAGCCTTGACGACGACCAAATATATCCGCCAAACTTCGCCACTAAGGCACAGTATCGACTTGTGCTGGTCCACCGCATCTCGAGCAAGGCAAGCTCCATCTAATGCTTTTGGACTTGGCGTAGAAAGAGGGATTCTGCCCTGTCCTCGGCTACCAGTACCACAAGTTGCCTTGAACAAGCAGTCTCCACACGCCTTTGGTCTGCGCACCTTCATACCCATGACTGGCCAGGTGCTATCAAGGCCGGGTAGCAAACGGAAGACCTGTCGACAATGGGCACATTGTCGAAGCCTGGGGTGATAAGAGGAGGATCTTCCAGACGACGACTCTGTCGACATCTGGTACTTTGGATTCCGCCTCCATCGAATCACTGGAGGTGCGGACCCAGAGTCATACGACGCGGACCCGTAGTCCAACGACACGGACTCGGAGGACGAAAGTCACGAGAAGGGGGTTGCCGACTATCCTAGCATGCTTGAATGCCTCGTCAACGGATTCGACTGGGCTTGAGCTACTTCAGTACGCTCGGCACATTCGTCCCGCGACCAGCCCTCATATGGATCTCATCCTCAATGACTGTTCTCGTCTTCATTGTCGAAGTGCTTCTAGTCGCCCCACTACGTTGACAGTCGCCAAGTCCTCGAATTCAATATATTCAGACCCTCGAGGCTTTTATATTCTGTTCGAAGATGTATATGATACTTCGTGTCTTCGTCTTTTGAATTATCGGCTGCGTTGCGATCAGGTCGCTTGGTTACATCAACGTTCTTGCTGCGGGTTGTCCAGTAGCTAGACTACCGACTGCGACAACCGTATAGTACACAGTGTACTCATCAGTTGAACTTGTCCTGGACCAGATTGACCACGGAGAGGTGTTCCAGGTGACAGCGATGTCGGGTTGTAAACAAAGTCCGCCACGGCCTCCGCCCGGGGAAGCGCCGGAATCGGGCGTTTGGAGCTTCTGCCAATACAACTGGTGAGGTTCCGTCGGCTCCGGCGGCTCCCCATCTGGTTTGAACACAAGAGACACAGCGACTCGAATACCAAGTCACCCTTATCAACTTACCCCGCGGCATATTCATCAACTTGGGCTTCGTGACCGGCTGGATGCAGTCCGCTGCGGTAAGACTCTGGGCTCCTAACACAGCTCCTGGTAGAGCGCACGAAGCGAGACATACTTTTCTCTCCAAGGTCTCGGCCATAATCATTAGAAGCGTCAACGAGGAGCGGGTTGGCGCTGATCTGTCTCGCAAGACTGGTCAGACTCATACAACAGAGAGTTGAAAAGGATCTATAGCCCATTAGCTTTTGCCGTCGTCTTCCTGTACGATACCGCAGTTCTACACAGGGTTGCAACATTTACTTCCGAAAAGTCATCACCAACGCCCTAAAGGACCCATGAGGTTTTATATATCTACATAATTTCTGGGGATACACGCCGTGCTATACATTTCCGTCACGCGCTACGCATCGCCGTGCCCACGATCCTCTTTACTGACAGTGCCAACGCTCTGGCAAACGTCATGAACCCTCTGAACGAGGCACATACGCGCAATATTGACGTTTGGTATAAGTGGATCATTCAAATGGTTAATAATAACAACATAATCGCTCTACGCCTTATCAAAGGCACTAACATGGCTACTGATAGCCTCACTAAGGCTCTGAACACTATGAAACATAAGGATTTTGTCAGAGTGCTGGGAATGGTGGATAGCTTGGATTAAGGAATATCTCTTAAGGGATTGCTGGTAACCAGATTAATTGGCGTCTAATCAAATAGCTTTAATACTATTAAACCCAAAAGTATTCTACTTTTTGAAAACTCCTTGGATTTGGAGGATTTCAGCTAAAAACTGGTATTTTTATAGATTCAGGCTAGTGTCTTGTATTTTAGCTGGCTGTAGGACTAGCCTGAGGGGGGTAGGCCTCCAGCCCATGCCTTGCCCTCTCGCCCGCGGTGGTGACGTCGAACCTCCTCCTCCACACACATCACATTCAGAGCAATTGTGCCCCAATTGCGCCCTCATTGCCCGTGAGGCTATAAAAGTACGGTGAAAACACTGTATTCTCGCTGGGGTCCACAGACTTATGAGAAAAAGATGCGCAGGGAGCTCTGCCACCCCCTCTGAAACGACCTCACGCCAGCTAACCCTGGCTGCCCTCGTGGTCTGCTGATTCAAGTTATACCAGCAAACAAGAACTGGGTTGACGGCCCCAATGCGATAGGCAGGGTGTGAGAATAGCTACAGCACCTATTCTGCCATATAGCCATCCCGGCTAATGTAAGGCCCAGCCGGCCCATTTATATGCCTTCAAGCGTTCCATTCTAGTTTCAATAGATCATACCTTTTAACAACCTATATTCAAACCGTATACCGTGCCATTTGTTCATCACAGTTCGACTTCTTTAAAGCTGGTGAATAAAACGAGACGCTGAAGACCTCTGAGATTGATACTGAGATTCTGGCACGTCTCGACCCGACTGGCGTTGTTTTTTGACGAGCCTGTGCCTGTCTTCGCCCGCTATATCCCTCAGTTGAAGGAAATCCTCTGAGACCCTGATTTGAGAGTAATGCGAAAGTCGGAATCAGATGTTGCAGCAGGTGTTTTTCGCCGTTGCTCCATTGTTAACGACACCTCCGATACTCGAGACGCCTTGCTTCGATCTTTTCCAGAGGCGTGTTACGTTCAGCATTGTAAACGGTTTCAGCCTCGAAGGAGTCGCAAATATAATCACCACAGGTTCTGGAAGAGAGCGCCAGTTGCCACGAGGAGTTATTGGAAGATTGATCAAGAACATCTTATATATACTCGAAGAGTGTTCCCAACGAGCGACAGAAGCAGTGCCCTCTTTCAACTCATACGGCTACTTCAAATAGGTGCTATCAGCAGTGTGCCCTCCTCGCCTTCGATAAAGACAACCGTCGAACAAGACGATTGAGTGTATATGGTCGAAGCCTATCGTACTCCTTATAGAATGTTTCTGTCGAAGCTTATCATTTAGAGAGCTGCGGCAGTAACAGACATTTTCTTAACAGAGGCGAATCTTGAGAGGCGAGGAAAAACCAGTATCTCGAAGATGGCCTGAGCCTACACCAGTGACCAAAGCCATCGAGGTGTCTTCAGTATCTGTGCCCGAATTTGAGGCAGTGGTGCTTGAGGAAGCGCCTTCATCCCTTGGCTTATACAAGGATATCAACGATGATGTCCCTTACCGCAGCACTGGTTGCACAGTATTGCATCCAAAACAACTCAGTATTCGATTTCTCTCAACGGGATTTGTCCTATTGTATAAGTTGTAACCTCCTCAGAGGTATGGCATACCGTATTAGTCGTCCCAAAGACCACGATCAATGCCTCAACTCCACAGCAGAGTACTCGAGACATGAGATAACGTTGACGACATTGAACAAGAGGTCGTTATAGTTTTCTCAAACCTCACATCTCTCTCACCCTTACACACGTGCTCTTCCTGTCCCTCTATCACGCGCAAATGGCACACGCACGCGCGGCAGCGCCCACTTTCAGCATGTCGGGAGTCATATCTATCTCCGTCAGCGCGAGTGATGACGAGGGCACTTGCTCAACGTAGACGTTCTTGAACTTGCTGAGCGCAGACGTCCTTGGTAGGTGAGTTAGCAGCAGGGGTTCTCGATAATTGTAAGGATAATTGCGTTGGTGGGCCGGCTGATTTGAGTGAGGGATGGGAGATGTGCGAATCGAATACGAGCGGCGTAGTCATCTTGAGGTCTCTGTCGCCAAATTGATCAAGCCTCTTGTGGCGCATGGGGGAGGCTTCATCCCGACTCGTCAGCGTGAATAGAGTCTGGATATTGATCAATTACTCACTGGTCCATTCTTTACTCTTATGTCAGTTTTCTGTGAGCTTTATCGAATTGATCGACGTGCAACTGGACCTATTGAGCACAAGTGCCTAGAACGGTACATGATACGGAGGGTGAAGGTAGTCATTTCGATACCAAATTATCCAGTCCCAAGCGGTATTCACAGTCTGAGCCTTTCGTATATGCAGCCCTACTCTGTCATCCATCGTTCAACGGGGTGGCTGGAAAATAAACATGTAACAATAAAGTACTTTATCCGCCGAGTGAAGCTAAGTCAGATGCATCCGGAGGTCATCCGGAGGTCGATCCGGAGGTCGATCCGGTCGGTAAGTGGGTCTCGGACGTGGGCCTACCGCCGAAACTGATTGACCGTCACTCCGCTGAGCTCTTACTAAGGATCGATACATGTCACATTCCATGGCATGAGAGCCATAGAGCTCATTGGGTGACGATACAAGCGAAGCAGGGGAGACCACTAATGTCTCTGAAAAGACCGCAGCTATTCGCAGTGTCAAAGGAGCGCTGGCTCGTCGGACCGGAGGATCCCCTCTACCCGCCCAAAGGAGCGTGGCGGCCGTTCGAGTGGGGTCCTAGGAGCTTTATCGGACAGACTCTGGCCATGGTTGAACTACGCGGTGCGCTGGTCATGACGGTGAGCCTTGAGGTAGTTCAACATCACACCTGCTTAGAATTTAGAAAGAAACAGTAAACAAATGGGCACCGACATATCTTGGATCCGAGAGACGGAGCAGAGCAAGAAGCTTGTAATGCGACACTGTTGACTCGGAGCCGCCGAGTCAGGGCGTCGCCCCGGGTAAGGCAGGACGAACTTGGCGAGAGCATGTTCGTCTGACTCTTATGGCTGCAACATGACAGCATACATGGACGAAGTGGGGATATGCCACTCCTCGGACAGGATCTAGAAAGTCTTCGGACTCGCATTTTCCTCCCCAAGTGCGACGGACATGTCAGACTCGATACTAAAACAAGAGACAGGAGTTTATGAAGGCAGATCGTCCTTGACTCCTTGGCAAGCGGCAAGCCCAGGACGGGAGTAAACCCACATGTCGGAGGTAACCCACCCGATATGCGAAACGGCATCAGGTCTTAAGTAACTACGTACCTAATTACTGCGTAATCCTTGGTACAGAGGGAATTGTGTCGGGAAAACCCCACATCACGTGACTTGGCCCACGTGTCGGCAGATGCTTCACCGCACCCCTGAATCTGCCGAGACCCTTTCCCTTCTAGCCATTCGACGATGGTATTCTCCGAGAAGTCGATTACTGTGTATTTTTTTTCTCAACAGTAATGATGAACGTACTTGGAACCTGCCGTGGCTTACAACGCTCGTAGCCCTTTGTTTCGTGAAAAGACATGGCGGGCTCTGCAGCCATGTCCCCAGGCCACGACGATTCTCGCAATGACGGCCTAGCAGGGATGAAGTGGCAACGTCGACCGCTCGCGTGGAGACGTCGTGATAAATGCGCAGTGGGTCTGGCAACGGAAGAGGCTCCCAGGGTCCAGGGAAGAAGCTGCATTCGGGGCCCTTCGATTACCGCCCAGAAGACCAACCATCTATTCGTACCCGACTTTCCCAATGCCGTAGGCCGTCGTTGGCGAGACCCAGGGTTCAAAGTCCGAAAACGTGAGTCGTCCGTCTCGATATAAGATCGGAAAGTCCCTCCTTCCGTCTGGCGTCTCGTTGACAATCAGCAATTTCAGGTCACGTCATCACTGGCATCATCTTCAAACTACCCAAGGAACTGGACCCTACTTCCCACGTTTCATCGGACGTACCTATTATCACCTATCCATCACCATTACTCCGTACCATCCTCAGGATCCACCACAAACTTCATCCAGCGGCCAACAGAGCATACACATCATGGCAACTCACGACAAGAAGCGTCAGGTTGTGGTTGTCGGTGGCGGTATCACAGGGCTTACCATGGCCCTGATACTGCAGCACCTCAACGTCGACTACGTCCTTCTCGAAGCGTACGATAGTGTAACGCCCAACGTGGGCGCTTCCATCGGTCTCTTCGCGAATGGCCTGCGCATTGTCGACCAGCTCGGGCTGTACGAGGACATCAAGGCAACGGGCCAGCCAGTCCACGAGACGATTGTTCGCGACGCAGACTCTGGAAAGCGCCTGATGACACGACACACTGGCCCCATTCTTATCGCTCGCCATGGCTACCCTACTACATTCATGGAACGGTACCAGCTGGTCTGCATCTTGTACAACCACATCAAGGAAAAGGACCGCATATTCGTCAACAAGAAGGTCAGCCGCGTGGAAACCTCGCCTGACAGCGCCGTCGTATACGCCCAAGATGGTTCCGTCTTCGAGGGCGAGATCGTCATCGGCGCCGACGGCGTCCGGAGCACCATTCGCCGCGAAATGTGGAGGAACGCCGACGATGCCAACGACTCGGCCGCCATTCCTGCCCGCGACAGACAAGACGTTCCCTGCGAGCACGCCTGCATCTTTGGTACCGCGAAACCCACCGAAGGCGTCGCTGCCGGTGAGGTCGTCGGCGCGAGCACTGACGGCGCCCTCGCCGGCGTCATGGGAGGCCCTGGGTCCGAGACCTTCTTGTTCTGGTTCTGGTCGTTGCCCGAGTCTCAGCGGACGTGTCCCATCAACGACATCCCGCGCTTCGACGACGAGGACAAGCAGCGCGAGTTCGCCCGCAGCGCAGATAAGCTCGTTGCCGACAATGGCCTGAAGCTCGGCACCGTCGTGGACAACTTGCTCTACAGCGGCGTCACGGCGCTGCCTCACTTCGTCATGCGCAAGTGGCACTACGGCAGGATCGTCATCATCGGCGACGCGGCGCACAAGTTCAACCCGCTCGTCGGCCAGGGCGGCAACAGCTGCATCGAGTCCTGCGCGACCCTCGTCAACGCCCTCGAGCAGCACGGTCTCATCGGAAAGAAGAGTGCCGGCTCGCTGTCCTGGTCCCAGTCCGCCATTGAGAAGGCCTTCGTCTCCCTGGAGGACCAGCGCGTCGACCGCCTCGTCGGCATGGTAGAGGACTGCCAGAACGCCATGCGCGCGTCTGCTTGGGAGTCGTGGCGTCTGCGCATGACGCACAAGTACGTGCTGCCGCTGATCCCTCTGGAAAGGTACGTCAACTTCTACAGCAACCAGATATCTGCCGCCTCGCGCCTGCTCAGCATCGACGCACCCGCCGCGGCGCATGACTGGCCGTACGCGGACGAGAAGACTGTGGAAGAGAAATCGCAGGCGGTCACGCTGAGCAGGGCCGGGCTCGTCGCTACGATTCCCGTGGCTGCGTTGACGGCGGTTTTCGTCGCCAGGATGCTTAGGAACGAGGGCTGGTCGGCGTTGATGTCGCAGGTTATTGCCAAGGTTTCCAGTTTCCGGCAATGAGTTTCTCCTTGATTTTTGTCATGGATTGCATGAGCGGCTGGCATAGATGGAGCGTGGTCATGGTTCCTTTTGTTCGTCATCAAAAACTCTGCTTCAATACTCTTCCAACCCGAAACCTATTCACACACTGCTGCGCTCAGCATAGAAGCGGCCATTGTGCTGTCCGTCTGCAAACCTCGACCCATGTTGGTATCGTGCCTGTAGTAGATGCGTCTCGCCGTCTCCAAACCTCGCCCAGCACTTCTCGAGAGACCACATAACCTCTCCACCCAGTTTTGTCGTGTGCCCTATCCAGCCACGTTTCGAGTTGCCGACGCTGTTCAGGCCGCGCAGCTTCCGCCCCGGCGATGAAGGCAGGCCACGCCGTCCCCGGACCCAGCAGTCCGTTCTCCTCCAAGGCCCGGTCGAAGGCGCCGAGCGACTCGATGACCTGGTCGACGTTCCCCTGGAGGAGCATCGGGTGGAGGTTCCGTATGCGCCGGTAGAAGAAGATCACCAGCGCCGAGCTCAGCGCCTTGGTCATGTGTATGTGCGGACCCGGGGCGCCGGTGTCGGCCGCGTCCAGAACGCGGAACCTCGAGCTGAAGGCGCACACGGCCTCTTCCAGGTCCGAGGACCTGGGCTGCAGCGCCGCGAGCGTTTCGGCGTCGGGGGTGCTCTGCCGGGGGCGGAGGCGGTCCATGACGTTGGCGAGGCGGGTGATTTGCGAGACGAGGCGGAGCCAGGTTTCGGGGACGCCGTAGATTTGCATGTGCATGTCCTCCTGGCACTGCCGCGAGTTGACGAGGTGGATGTCCTGGGTGTCCTCGGGGTAGTCGGGCTGGGCGGCCGATTGTTGAGAGAGCGGGAACGGTTCCAGGTGGAGGAAGCTGTCGAGGGTCGTTTCGGCGCCTACGTTGTGAGCAGAGGTTTCGTTGGGTTCTGATGTTTCCGCGAGCTGCTGGTCAGGCGCGATGGCGGTTGATGATGGTTTGCTGCTGCTGGTGATGATTCGCAGACTTGATGCGACAGCGGGGTCGTCTTCGTCGAGCACGTGGGTGCTTTCGGAGACGATTCTCATCCAGGCGTAGATGTTGTGGAACAGGCGCGCTCGTCTGGAAAGCTTGGCTTTGGTCAAGCCCCGGTATCGAATCAGCCGTTCCATCTCGACGAGGTACGTTTTTGAGTCGTGTGTATTTCCGGAGACCAGCTTTGAGAGAAAGGAGTTAGTAACTGAAGCGGAAGCACTGCAGGCTATTGCGAGACTGGGACATCTCACAGCAGTGGCCAGAACCGCCCCCGTTGCCATCAGCTGCTCCTTGTACTTTGCCTTGAGCTTGACGTCGGAGCTGGACTCGGTGGCGAGGCTAATGTGCAAATGGTGTTTGGCGGCCCTGTATGTTCGACTCGACAGGGACGCCCAGTGGCTTGCGGGCCTTGCTGTGTCTGGGAAGTTGAGTGGGTTGAGAGATAGATGGTATGAAGAAACTGCAATGAGTCCGTAAAAGTTGGCCAGATTGGCGTGTCTGACGTCTTCTCTACGTCCTCCGAGCATCGATATCTGGCTGAGTGTGAGTATGGCCGAGGGGAAGTTGAGGATCCTCCAGCCCGACTTTTCGTTGATGGGTAGCGAGCCCATCTGGCTAATGACGTCGTCGTTGAAGTGCTTCAGAAGTAGGGGTGCGTCTACAGCAAGATCTACCTCTGGCCAGAGCACGGTCTCATCGACGTCCGTGATGGTGACAACGTCGTCCGCGAAACTGTTCAGCACTCTTTCGTTTTCAATGACAACATTGCTCGGGACCTCCATCCGTTGGTAGGTCTGGCCAGAACCAGTGGCAGCAAAAGTCTCGGCTGTGGTTCCCACCATGTCCGAGTCCCACGCGAAGAGATCCCCCCACTGCAGAAAGTCGAGAGATTCCGAAAAGAAGTCGGTCAGGCTCTCGGGAATCTGGACTTCGTCCGGCACAGACTCGGCGTGGTCGGAAACTCCGGCAGGTAGCTTCGGCGGTCTCTCGACTGCGTTGGCTGGTGCCGAAGACGACATGGTTGTGATTGGAGATGGCACCGAGCCTGCGTCGAACGAGCTGGACCTGTATGTCGCCTCGGCCGAGGAAGAAGCTGGTTCGTCTGCACAGTCATACGATGTTTCTGCGTTGAATATCGGCTGACTGCTGAAGACGCCAAAAGGACCTACGGAGAAAACGGGGATGTTTGGCGAGCTGTTTCCGCATGTTTTTGACCCTTCTTCAACCTCGTTGATGGCAGATGCGACATCTTCAGAGATACCGACTAGCATCGACGAGGCCATGGACATCCTCGACTCGTCTGACTCGATGTTTAGCATCTCTCATGTCCGACGACTTGGTAGTTGCTCTCACCACTGTACAAGTGTCGTCTCGAGTACTGTCCGGCATCGGGTTCATCCTCCGCTTTGGGAAAACAAGCTGCTGATCCCGTGGAGACCATCCAGCGAAGCGAAGGCGTAAAGTCGCACGAGAGGCCCGACGTCCGGCATCTGTTGCATCTCGGCGTGGTCTGGTCGCACTTGAGGTGGCGTCTCCGGCAGGTTTTGCATCCCTCGAACGAGTGAGATCCCTTGATTTTCCGGCTCTTCATGGTCTGGGCAAATTATACCGTCGTTCGATGTACGCCATAAGAGTTGACAGGTATGTGAACGTCAAAACCGCGGGGGCTGAAACTAATGGCCGTTGGTTAATTAGTCAATATCCTCCGGCGGAGGCGGACATGAGGTCCCAGACTCATGTCAACTCAACGATAACACCGGCCCCCCGAGCAGGGGTTCTCCCCGCATTATCACGACAGGGGAGTCTTATCTAACGCCCAAGCAATCGTGGCCGAAAAAGGAAGGCCTCCGCGATGTCTTTACCGACTGGCGTGATTCGGCAGAGGTCCCGATGAACATCTGCGTTGTCGTACATATGCTTGGAAGCGTCAACTACTAGGTATAGTTCCTTCCGCCAGCTATGGCCCTATCATTAAGTTTTCAAGTCTGGTTCCCGGTGTCGATGGCATCGCGCGCGCAAGGATTAGTGACATACTATTCCGGCGAAGATACCTACGTTTGGAAGAGTCCGGTAATGCCGACTCCGTGCCAGAGCGAAGTCAGATCGCAGCGAACATGGAGTTTCTTCTTCCATGGAATGATATGATATTCGCTAAATATGAAATAAATTCAAGTAGTACTCGTTTTGATCAGCCACATTCGAGATTATGCCCAGTTTTAGGTGAAGAGCTTCGTGATCCTGCGGTTGTTCCACTCCCAAGCCGTCACATCCTCATACCGACACGGCGTGGCCTCGGTGATGAACTCCTTCAGCGGCAGCAGAGAAGCTTGGCGGTTCGGCTTGACAAAGTACGCAATCGAGTACCGCTCCGGAATCTCCACGTTGTCCCCGGCCTTGATGGCGGGCGGGTACGTGACCCTGTGGCACGCCGCCCTGAACGTGTCGTTGGTCAGACGCTGCAGCGAGTCGCCAATGTTGAGGATGATGTCCGTCGGCGCCGAGGACTCGACGCTGCGGAAGACGCCGGGCCGCGTCTGGTCCTCGACCTGCAGCCCGCCGACCGAGTCCTGGAAGAGCATGGTGATGGTGCCGAAGTCGGTGTGCTCGGCGATGCGCGTCGCGGAGCCGTCTGCGAGTTCCGCCGCCGGGACGGCCGGGTAGTGGAGCAGGCGGAACTCGTTCTCGGCGCGGTTGTGGAGGCCTTTGAGGTCGGTTTCGGAGATGCCGAGGGCGATGGCGAGCGCGGAGAGGAGCTGCATCTCCGTCTTGAAGGCCTTTTCGTAAAAGGACTCCATGAAGGCGCGGAAGCCCGGGAGGCTGTTCTCGGGGACCCAGATGTTATCGACGAGGTCGTCGTGGGCGCTTCCCATGTCGAGAGATTCCTGGAAGATCGTAAGGCTATTTGTTGGGTTCAGAAGAAGTGAGCATGCTGTACTGACCTTGATATCGCGAGTCTTTCCTGGTCCGAGCCCTTTTTCGTAGCCGCTAATGTTTGCAACGTTCTCCTGGCCAATGAAGCTGTATCCTCGATTGGGGTTCGCTTGAGGGGGATGCTTGGCTTCCATCTTTGTGTCGAGAGGGAGGGCGAAGAACTTGCGACTCTGGCCAGGCGGGTTAGTCTGAGCTATCGCTACCCAGCGTCAACACGACGACTTACAAAGTCAAAGAGCTTGTGGACATCTTCGTCAGGAATGCTGTGGTTTTGGATCTTGACGCCGCCTCGCAGCTTCAGGAGACGCAGCAGCTCCGTGCAAAAGAACTGCTTCTCCTCGGGTGTTCCAAAGAACAGAGACATGTCTAGTGTTACACCGGAGTCGGTCATGTTGGCTGCTATGGAGTCGATCGGATTGTTGAAAATGTGGAAGTAGACTGGTAGGAGGTAACCTGGTTTGCTCTAAACGAAGTCGTTCAAATGTTGATGTTTAACAGAGACGAAATCATCAATCTCGACTGCTTCTTCCCGGGACTATATATCATCATCGGACTACTGGTAACTTGCCTTTTTCGGATGACATCCTCGGCCATTACAGATAAAGATGAAGCCGGCGCATGACGAGATAACAGTAGCACAGCCCCAAGTAGGAAAGAATAACGTACCAAGCCGCTCCTTGACAAGACTCAATCCAGTGAATTGCCGGCTCAGAAACACGGCATGTCGAGTATGATGCAGTCATGTTACATGTGTGAATGCCTCCGAACAAGAAGGAGAACCCGAACCCCGGACTCACGATGCGACTAATTAGAACGATGAACCCGAACTGGCAGGTGGGGAACGCCATCTCGAAGTGGGAGGAGAACCCGAGCTCCACTGGCAGAGGCCTTCATCACGATTCACACGGCCTTTCTAAACGAACGGTTAAAGTTGCAATGAGCAAACTTGGGTTTTCGTGGTAAAGTTTGTTGGCAAAGCGTGAGGTATGAGCTCAAATGTACAATACTGGATATGGGACATGCACTGACGTGGCACTATCAGTATTGACGTCTGAGTTATCGTCTCTTAACTCTTCATTCCTATTTACTATCTCTCCACTAGACAGAGCAGTTTCTGTATAGTGTCGAAGCAAAGCAAACTATGTACAAGAGATTGCGATCCAGTACGGAGTAACATATTCAGATATGTATGCTTACGCTTAGCAGGCGGGAAGAGACATCACTGGCCCCGAGGTTATCAATGACAACATTGCGCGGATGGCATCTGTCCAAGTCAAGTGTTGGAGTTCCTCTACTTTCACGAGGTAGTAGTGATAGACATAGTAACGCACCTTTATAGACGCGGCTGAACCACACGTTTTGCAAAGTACATGCGCCTCGACAGTGAATGCCCCCAACTTGACCAGCTGCAATAATGACAGCCCTTGTTGATCAGATCAAAGCAAGCTGCCGGAGTAGAGTGGCGAATCAATATCCGACGATGAGTGGTGGTTATTGTCCGGATCGTAATACATCGTCGGCTGTTGGACTTTCTCATCGTATAACGCCTTCAGATGGCTGTCAACATTCATACCATTGATAGAAAGCAGTCTTGCCGAGACTTTTCCACCAAGCGATGACATGGGCTTTGGTGCACTTGCGTACAGCCGGGCACGAACGACGACCAAGCGTTGAAAGCGCTGACGAACCTCCAACTGCCTACGATGTGTTCCAGGGTAGACTGCCACGCCACTTGGCAGCTCGAGCACCCAGCGAGCTGCTGCACCCATGGCGAAAAGAAGGTGGCAGATTGATGGGCTCAGTTGGACCAAGTCTCGACCTCTTGCCAATGCCTTGGGTTGTTCATCGAGTCGCAGAGCCAGAGTAGACGTAACTATTCAGTCCAGTTTCGGGTTATCGGGAGCAACGTATATGACTTTTCGATTGAGAAGGTTTTACATTACAAACACCTGGATGCCTGTACAGCGAGTTACTTTTGAGTGAAGTCTGTTGAAAAGAACACGCCATAAGTAGCTTCCTGTGTGGCTTGAACTTTGCAACCGGACGGCTAGAAACTCTGTGAGCCCTCGCACCATCAAGGCTGCCATCTTTGAGATCAGGAGACAAACCCTAGAAACCGTAAACTCATCAGAACCCAGTTTCCGCTTGAAACACAGGCTGACCTGTGTCCTTCTTCCCCCTTTTCCAACGTAGCCATTCTGTCGGCTTTACTATTCAACAGTCATCGACGATTCATCTCTCACATCGTTCGTTCACTTTCCACGCGTCTCTTCGATAGTGCCAGTTGAGATGTCGCTACCTGTCGAAAAGAGGCAGCCAATGGCTAGCTTTCTCGGGCTACCGACCGAATTACGCTGCCTAATCTACAGATTCGCATTCGAGGGCTCATACATTCACGTTGTGCGCAGTAAACACAATCCGCAGGATGATCCAGCAGTGCTTGAACACAAACGTCATTCTTATGCCCTACTTCTCGTCTGCCGTACGGCCTACGACGAAGGCTTCGACATTTACCATTCTCAGACGACGGTGGAGTCCAACGCATATTTTCAAGCGACTTTGAGGGCTCTGCCTCGCAACAACAAGCAATACCTTCGGCATCTGCTGTATACCAGAATATCTAAAGACTGGCCCTCCAGCATCTCGGAGCATCTCGCCGAGCTGCCGGGGTTGCGATCGATCTCGATTCCCCTGGGTCGCCTTTCACTCCATGTGGAAGACTGGGCGGCGCTCTCGGTCGAAACAGCACTCGCGCAGATGCGAAATGAATCCGCCACTGTCAAAACGCTGGAACGGATTGCGCCGGACAGGCTTGAGATAATCGTTCAGGCCAAACTTGTTCAGTGGCCGGTATGGTGCGGAATCGAATGTGGCTATTGCACAGGGCCGGAGGTACCTCACAGCGTAAGTTGCCATCTATCCACCTTTTTCCACTCTTACACGCGGTGTATGTCCTGTTGGCATTCTCTGAACCCTGTTGCTCGACTACGTTTGTTAAAAAATTGTTGAAACAAGTTCCGGTCTGTGTAGTATGTCAAAGTGGCTAATAATTCCTCTATTTCAAGTATATTTGCGCAAGTCTGAAAACCTGCAGGGGAGTCCTCGAGCCCCAAGAAGTCTCTCTTGAAAGCCTGCGACGCCTACTGGGAACTGTCTAAGAAAGATAGAGGAACTAGACGGCTATAGAAAACTTCATCAGGAGAGTATTACAAACTTCTTAAAGTTGGAGGCTACCAACCGCTTACACTCCAGGGAGTACTAGCCTTGCAATCGAAGAGGCATGCTTACTATAAGGAATATTTATAGCAGACGGCAATCTACCGAACGATGACTTGATCAGAAGAGGACTTGATGAAAATGGATTTGGAATGACAGGAACACTTGGGAAGAACAAACTACAAATTAAAAAGAAAAGATTGTAGAAGCACCATTTGTAATGAAGAGACCAGGTATGATAAAAATTTAAAAATACATTTCCATTATAGCCAAGAGACACTCACAGCGGAGAGATCTTACCTGTCGAGGACAGATCACTTGGGCAAGTGACTGGTGACGGAGGACAACTTGCAACAGAAAGAGAATACGAGGAGATATGACAGAAGAAGCTATCTCCCAATACGCTCTACCTTTTCCACTCATGGAATCTTTGCTCTCCTCTCTCCCTCCTCTTCATTAACTTCTCCTCCATTCTTCTTCCACTTCCACGTCTAATACTGCCAGGCTTCTTAGGCTATTCTAAGCCGACACCATCATCACAACATAACCTCGCGTTGCCAACAGATCAGGTTGCAATACTTACCAGTTGAACCGACAGAATTTAGTTTGTCCGATTCAACGGACAAGTCGTACCTCTTAAGGCTCCTACTGAGCTCTACCAGAACTCTTGAAGGCTTTTCGCCACTCCAGCCGCGTCCTCAAACACATGCAAGTGTCCCACGTTGTGCAAAACAACATGGCGAGACCCGCTTATCCGGCGCGCGTACTCTTCCCCGATGGCAGGCGGCGAGATGACGTCCTCTTGGCCCGAGATGATCAACGTCTCAACATCGAGTTTCTCCAAGTACAAAGGCTCGCTGTGGCTGGCCAGGGCCGTGGCTGCCTTGGCATACCCTTCAGGATCCTGGTTGAGGAGACTGAGGCGCACGGCCGTGGCGACAAGGGGGCTTGTCTTTTTGCTGTGCTCGGAGATGGTTGCGGTGACATGCTGGTCGATGAGTGCAGTCATACCGTGACGCCTGACGACAGACGCATTTGAGAGTAGCGTATTGACAGTAGGGGCGGGTAGGGGAACCTGAGGCGCGCCGACGAGAACAAGCTTCTTCACCAGGGAGGGATGGGTAAGTGCAAATTTGGCAGCAATCACAGCACCCATCGAATGTCCGACAAGCGTCGCCGGTGCCGTCGAGGAAACGCCGGCGACGTCAAAAACTCCAGCCAAGTCTGCCACCAAGCTGTCAATGGACACTTTGCTGAGGGGATGTGTCGGGCTAAGACCGTGTCCCTCAAAGTCAAACACGTGGGCTGAACTTGTCTCCGTCAGCTCGAGGGTAGAATATAACGACGCCCAGAAGTCCTTGGTAGAACCGAGACCGTGAACGAAGACGATGTGTTGTTTGCCGGAACCGATGCGCTCGTAGTTCAGGCGCTTGGAGTTGATCGTCGTCAACCCCGCCGTGCCGTTGATGGTACGCGAGGCGTTGGCGAGCTGGAAAGCAGAGCTCGAGGAGACTCGCTCGGCCGTCGTGTTCGAGGCTGAAATAGCAGCGACTTTGTTCTTCAGGCTGCCGATTCCGTCGATGGAGACGACAACTTCGTCGCCGGGCTGGAGGAAGACGGGCGGGTTGCGTCCGATACCGACACCGGCGGGCTTGAGGTTGCTTTAGCACAGGAAGCTCGTGGAAAGGAAGAAGGACAGTATATACGTACTGTGCCGGTGGCGAGAACGTCGCCAGGTTGCAGAGTAGTGCCAGCTGACAAGGTGCTGATGAGACGAGGGATGGAGAAGATGAGATCCTCGGTGGTTGCGTTCTGTCGCAGTTCGCCATTGACGCGAGTTTGCACACGCAGAGTGTTTGGCAAGTCTTCCTTTGGAACAGCGCAAGGCCCCTGACTGAACGTCAACAACTTGATCGAACCTGCCGACGGGTTACGGGTTGCGGTTTACATACCATGGGGCAGAAAGTGTCGGGAGACTTGCCAATGTAGAATTGCTTGTGGTCTCTCTGCCTTTCTCGCGCGGTCACGTCGTTGATGATGGTGTAACCCCAGACGTAAGCCCACGCATCTTCCTCCTTGATGTTGAACCCGGCTTTGCCAACAATAACACCAATCTCCCCCTCATAATCAGCAGTTTGAGTGAAGCCCTCGTGGAGGAAAATGTCCTCTCCATCGGCGATGATTGACGTTGCGCGCTTGGTGAAGATGACGGGGTGACTCGGTCTGTCGACCTTATCGGAGCTGTCGTAACCTGAGCTGTTGAACTCTTTGGCGTGTTCCATGTAGTTCTTGCCCACAGCCAACACATCCCGACCCGAGATCGGAGGAAGGATCTTGACATGTTCCACCGGGATGGCGGGCTCCGATGAAGCAACAATGTTGTCCACGCCTGCCTCGATGACCTGGTAGAGATTCTCCACCGGTGTTCCTGAGAGGAATGTCAGGGGTTGGATAGTCCGCTGCTCGTGGTCCAGATGGCCGATCTGCGGGGAAGAGCCATCTTGGCGATGGAAGGCAGCGTAGCTGGTCAGACGTTGAACTGGCGATGCCATGATGAACGTTTGTGTCATAGACTTGCCGAGTATGTCGGGCGAGTCTGACGATTGGCGTGCGGTGAGAGTGGTGTTCTCAACTTTGAGACTGGAAAAACGACCGATGATACCATTTCCCGCGAATCTCATCGTGAGTCTCGACCCACCGTTGTGAGTGAGATGAACCCCACTGGTGAGGGGCTCAGCGTTATCGCATTCTAACAACAGTATGCTTGCCACACACTCACTCTTTACAGATGTAAAGATGCTTCACAGAAGGAAAGATGGGCTGTTGTCTATAGACTTTGAACTTGAAATGAGAGCTCATCTCATTGACTCAGTCGACGATTAACAAGCGCGCTCACCTCTCATCTTCATACATGCAGTCTCCTATCATCACAGCGACTTCACTGCGCTAGCCCCATCTGGTCTTGCATGTTGTTGACCTCTGACCACCTCTAGTGGGTAGGATTCATTTAGGCACAATAAGTGTATTAGTTAAACTGGTGCTCTAGCCTAGTGTAGCGTAATCTATAATTTATAAGTAATATAAGTTTACCAGGATCCCTAGTTAGTTACGAAGCTATATAACTATATTAATTTTAGGTAGTTTAATATATAACTAATAATTATAGCCTACAGGTTAATATACCCCCTCAGAACTATAGATACTACTATTCTATCTTATTCCTAAAAGTGAGTATAAAGTTATTTAGATATTTAAACTAAATAATACTATCTAGTTACTACTCCTAAGCCTCTAGAGTTTAAATCTGATCCTTTATACTAATTATATTTAGTTATATTATAAATTTCTAATACTTCTAAGTAGATACAACTTTAGTTATATTATTAGTAATTATATTATTTATCTTAATTTAGTAGTATTTAATATTTCTATCTATTATAATCTAGTAAATCTAGAGTTTATTAATATTAATATATTAAAGTTTTATATTAGCCTGAAAGTTCTTAGCTATAATAAGCTATAGAGTTTACTTATTATTATAAAATATCTTAAAATTATTATCTAATTTAATCTCTAGCTTCTAAACTAGCTAAATTATTATTATATAATCTTTTATAGTAGTATTTAATATTATTAATTTAGACTTTATATTTAATATTATTATATAATACTATTTTAATATTTTCTATATAACTAATCTTCTGAATATTATTATTATATATTCTTAAATATTTCTCTAAATCTCTATATTATTAGTAAATAAAATATCTGAAATATAATAGAGTATATTATCTCTTTTAGTATTATATCCTATAGTTAAATACTAATTATACTAAAGATAGAGAAGATAGTTATTTACTACCTATTGGTATTTTACTAAAGAGTTTATAAGGAATTCTAATAGCTATAATATTATATATATAATATTAAGTTAGCTTATAGTTATAATATAGTTAATATAATCTATATAATATTAATATTATTATATTTACTTTCTAGTAGTTTACTTTTAGTTAGAAATTAAGTTATTAGTTACTATTAGTATACTAAGATCCTTTTTAGATATATTAATCTTAAGATTATTAGAGATCTTCTTAATATACTTATTAAAATAGAATTATAATTTTTTAGTTTCTCTATCTTATAGTATATAAATACTAAGGAAGATTAAGATATTTTCTATCTTCTTTATCTTATACTAACTTTTAAGGTTCTAGCTAATTTACTTTACTTACTTTCTATCTCTATTCCTTCTAGAGAGGATAATATTATTAATAAACTTAAAGATAACTACTTTATTATCTAGGAATATATAAGGGTCTTTATCTAGTTATTAGAAGCTAGCTTTTTTTAGAGTTAATATTAAATTCTTCTACTATAATATTAAGTTATATTAGAGGTTATATAATACTTTTTATAGTTAAAAATAAAAACTTACCTTTTTAAACTCTGGGAGGTATTATATATAAATAATCTTATCTAATATAATATTAGTAAATATATTAATAGTATCTATTTATATTATAAAAAAGTTAAACTTTATATTAAATACTATAAAGTATCTAAATAACTTACTTATAAGTATTATAATATAGATATTAAGATCTATATCTCCTTAGAGATTATTTTAAATATAGATCCTCACTTTAAATTTCTTAAAGTAATTATATTTATTAAATTTATATTTTTATATCCACTTAAGGGGTAGGATTACTAAGATATCTTTAACCTCTAAGAGGAGTTTTAGTTTAAATATATATTTTACTTAGTATACTAAATTCTTAATATTTATTATAGTTAATTAGTAACTTCAGTATAAATATTCTTAAGGTTTAATATATATTTTTAGTAGTAATAGGAGGTTTTAGTAATAAATCTTTCCCAGACTGTATATTATTACATTAATATTAAGCTTATCTACTTTACTATATATATTAGTAACTTAATAAAATAATAACTAGATTATCCTCTCCTTTATCCTCTTTAAGGATTAAATTACTTTCAATAGTTAGTTATTTTTCTACCTAATAGGTATCTCTTAAGAGTAAATATTATCATTCCTACTACCTTTCAGCTGACCTTTTTTTTAGGAGGTCTCTAATAGCTATTAAAATTATAATTATCTCTTGAATATCTTCTTTTAGAGTATTTTATATCTCTTAAATATAATTTTCTACTTCCTTAGGGATATAGCTATAGTTAATATTATTTTTATTAGTAGAATATTTTTAGTTATTTGATAATTCTCCTCTAAATAGATTACTATCTCTAATCTTATTTACTAGTAATAATAATAAGATTAATATAAGTAGATAATCTATTTACTAATCTGTTAATTGTTTCTTTTTTAAATTTATAGCTACTATTTATAGAATCTTTTTAGTTTTATTAAAAATCTCTTAATTCCAGATCTCTACTTTTAGTATTAGTAGCTTCTTAATAGAGTTAGAAATAGGGATCTTAAAGATACTAAATTAGATCTTAAGTTTCTAGTAGTAGAGGAAACTTATATTTTCTTTTAATAAATTATAAAATATTATTTTATTAAAAATTATATTCCTTATATATAAGATCTTATCTAATACTGGAATTTATATATAATAGATATTAATATTACTATAACTATAAAAATATTCTATATAAACTTATAGGAGAGTTTTATCTAACTTACTTACTCCCTATTAGTATTCTTATATTAATAGGTAAACTTAATATTTATATACTTTAAACTGAGAGACTTCTAGTTTATCTAAGTATTTATAAGTCTTATCCTTAAAATTATTAAGATACTATCTCTAGAAGTTCTCAGGAAATTTTTATCTTAATAATCTTTTTAGAAATTTATTAGTATAGATAACTACTATCTTTAGGAGTTTTAATATTATTTTCTCTAGAAATTATAACTAAAAATATAATATTTATAAGATCTCTATTAGAATTCCTCCTATCTTTTTACTAAAGTTTTATATTTAGATGTAAGTAGTTAAATATTCTATAAAGTATCCTCTAGTTATTACTTATAGATTCTATATATTCTAAAATACTATTTCCTAATCTAACCTGACAATCTTAATATTAAAACTATATTATTTCTCTAGGAATATTACTACATTAGTAACTATATTATATATCTCTCTTTATTAGCATATCTAGTAGATAAATATATATTTACTGAATTTATCCTAAATAATAAGGATATACTTCTCTCTATTATATAACTTACTGAATATAAAGATATTAAGACTTAGATAGTTTCTAATTATTTTTAGTTTATAGTTAGACTTTCAATAGGAGATAACTTTTTTTACCTTACTGGTTATATATACTTTATAAGCTACTATTATAAAGTTTTTAATCTTAATCTTTTTCACTATATAGAGATATTCTTTTAGTATTTCAGACTTTAAGTAACCTAATCTTTAATACTATAGTTTAGTAGTTATTCTAGAAAGCTCTTAAGTATCTTATATAGTGTAGTTTATTTTATAAATATAGCTTATTATCTTTTTCCTCCTAGGTTAGCTTATATTACTATAATACTTTAGTATATATTAATTATAGGTATTAAAATAGGCTATAGCTGAGAGGGCCTATCTGGACTAAAACTAACTAACTACCCCCAGCTATGACACCTGAGAGAAGTAAAAACAGATGGAAAATATTAAAAGAATATTTTAAAAGTGTAGAATTATATTCGCAGATCTACAGTCTAAAAGCTAAGCTGATCTGAATAGTAGGTTTTGGATTCTGAAGAGAAGAGAAGTTAATTCTTTCTATCTATCTGTAACGAACCTAGCTATTTATATTTGTGAGGCTATTTATGTTATATAAATATGCTTATTTATAAGCTTAACCTTATTATAATCCTCCCTTTAGGCTTATTCTAAGCTTCTGTATAATAAGCCTAACTAAAACAAAAGAAATCTATCTATAATACTATAACTCTCTCTACTTAGGGTATAGTAGTTACTAATAATTCTTCTGTATATAGTAACTCTTAAGATAATATTAATTATTATAATCCTTTTCCTATTAGTCTTATTTAAGGTTCTATATAAAGTAAGGCTATCCTTCCTAAGCTTTAGAGTGAGAAAAGGAATAATTAGTAGATCCTTAAGGAGTATTCTGTAAAATCTATCGCCACTAATCTATATATTAATTTATAAACTAGTCTCTCGGATAATATCTAATAGATATAAAGTCTATTCTAGCTGGGTAACTAAGGTGTAGTAGTAGTAAATATCTTGTGGGGATTAATTTTTTTAATAGCAGGCTGATAACTAGTTATATAGGTTATATTAGCTATCTAGAAGAACTATAAATATATTTAGTTATTATAAATAGGAAAATAAAATAATTAAAACTAGAAGAAAGAAAAAAAAGAAATAAATAAGGAAATCTTTTTAGTAATAAGTATATATTATATTTTTATTCTTTAGTGTAATATCTTTTTTATAAGTAGAATTATTTTCCCTCCCTAAAGTTCTAGGTTATATCTTATCAGCTGGAAGCTTCTATATATCTCTCTTAAGAAAAATAATAAATTTCGCAACTTAGTAGTTTGCTTATAAATACTACCTATTATTATCCTAACTATATTAAGTTTAGAAACTTTAATAGATAGTATTAGCTATTATACTGAGTCTATAAATATACTAATTTAGTAAATATAAATTATTATATTTAGTCTATTTAAAAATATTAAGTTAACCTTATAGTATAAAAAGTAAGTACCTATTATAGTTATTTAGATTTATTAAAAGTAAAGTATCTTTCCTTTTATATTTCTATTATTTAACTTAATCTGTAAATATTTATATTATCTAAGATAAAATTGTAAGTTAAAATTATTATATATATATTATTAAACTATTATATCTTAATATTAATTTTTTAAGGATAGAATTATTACTAGGATTTAGATCTTAAATTTAGAATCCTAAAGTATCTTCTCTACTATATACTTAATACTTAATAGGTATTCCTTTTATTAAGTTATTAATCCTACTAAGGTATTATTATTAATCTCACCCGGGATTATAAGTTCTTCCTCCTCTTCCTCTTCTTCCTCCTTATTAGCTATAAGTTCTCTCTAGGCTGGGAAGATTTTTACTAATTCTTTCTCTAGATTAGATCTATAAATATCTAGATCTGAAGGTTCCTAATACCCTTAAGGAGCCTATATAAATTTCCTTAACTTATTTCCTCTATATATTACTCTAGTAATTTCCTCTCTAAATAAAATTTCAAATCTATAGGAAGAAATATTAAATACCCTTAAATAAATTCAAAAAGAGCCTATCTATCTATATTTAAGCTTTCTATCTAAGGATTAATTAATTACTCACTTAATATTATAAATTAAAACTATATTACTAGATTCTAGTTACTTATCTTATAGTATATTCCCTCTTTATTTATTAAAACTCTCTATTACTTTCTTATATTAATTAGCTATTATTACTACTACTTTCTCTCTATCCTTATCTAATTATATAAAAATATAAATTCTCATATTTATTTCTTCTTCTAGTATCCTAACTAACATCTAATCTAGTATCCTCTATATTAGTATAAGTATTTTAATAAGTGTAACTACTTTATATCTATACTTTAAATAGAATAGTATAAACTCTATTAATACTCTAATTATTATTTAGTCTATAAATAAGATAGCTAGCAGAAAGAGTTAGGAATCTTTACTACTATTACTCTATAGCTATACTGATAGTATATAAGTAATTAATTAATATCTAACTTTAATTACTCTATTAACTTATAGGTTATAAGCTGAAGTGATTTTACACTTTAGGCTATATTACTTATTAAACTTAATAACGCACTTCTTATTTTCTAACTCTCTATCTACTATAAAGACTCCATAAAAACTATAATATATAATAACCTCTTCCCACAGAAACTTTATAATTACCTTTAAAGTAGATTACAGGAGCTATCAGGCTTCCAGCTAGCCTGTAAATATATCTCTTACCTCAGTCAAATACTATTTTCCCACTCTCTAAATATCTAAGTAGATATAGTTAAATAAAAATCCCTAAGGAGTAGTGAAACTATAGAGATCTCCTATCTTATATACTCTCTATATTTAATAATCTAGATAATATTCTACTGCCTCCTATATATCTTTATATATATTAAGCTAATAGTATTAATCTACTAACCTCTTATAAACAGCTTCTTATCCTTAATAGCTACTCTTATTATATATAGTTACTATTAATTATCTCTATAGTTCTTCCCTATTAGTAATATATTAAGGAATTATATAAAATAGTGTTAGTTAGGTAAATAGTAACTTATCCTATAATTAAAATATTAAAACCTTCTACCTAAAAACTCTAAATCAGCTAAAATTAATCCTAAGCAGCCTCTTTAGTATTAATAAGTAATAAGCTATTTACTTAGTCTCTCTTAACTAGGTCTACAAAAAATCTAATACTACTACTAGAAATATCAAAACTTTATCAATTTAGCTAGTTCTATCTATTATAACTTCTAAGTTAAACACTTCTTCAATATATTAATTATCTCCTATAGTATATACCTTTTCAAAAAAGCTTCTAATTACTATATCTATAAAAAAGATCTATTTATCAATCCAGTTATTAATATCACCCTCCCCTTACTTATTATCTCAGTTAGATAATCTAGATAGTTTTTATAAAAAGCTATCAGCTGCAGAGTTAACTACCCTACTAATATACTTAATCTCAAAATCAAACATTCTAATCTAAAATATTTAATAAATTACTAGTATCTCTAGTAAGTTAGAAGTAGTACTATTAAGCTGAGTAATAAAAGTTTTAGTATTAGTCTCTAATAAGAAGTGTCACCTATAAAAGTAGTTTCTTAAGTATTTCAGTATCTTTAATATTCCTTAAAACTCTTTCTTACTAATATTATAATTAAGTTCTACGCCTATAAATAAGCTACTTTTAAAGCAAGCTATAACTTATCTTTACTCAATAAATTATCTAAATATAACTCCCTAACTAATATTACTAGTATCCACTACTAAGTATATTTAGCTACCTATAAAGCTATAATTAATAGATATAAATATAGGAGAGCTATAGAACTTATTCTCAAGTTATTCTATAATAGTAATCTACTCTTATTCCTATTAAAAGGAAATATTCTTCTTTAGTAAATTATTAAGTAACCTTACTATAGTGGAATAGTCTTAAACCTATCCTCAATAAAATACTATAATACTAAGGAAGGATTATACTTCTGATATACTACTACAGCACTTCTATTCCTTAATCTTTATAATCTTTAACTCTTTAAACTATCTTCTATAAGTTCCACAGATATAACTAACTATTATAACTATCTATTATACCTATTAAGACTTTATAACTATAATTATATATCCTATAAGTTTAATATTTACTAAAACCTTATTAATATTCTAAATATATTCCAGAATATATCTGTAAATACTAAGATAATATAGGTTATCTTCTTTATTATAAGTTATTATTAACCTTTTAATTACTATATTATCCAGGAAAACCTTATAGTAATAGGAAATTAAATTATAAAGGATCCTTGTTATAATTCTTATAAACTATGTAACTAAGTTTATACTTCCTATTAGAAGAATATAATATTAGAGAAATCTAAATAGTATAGTAAATATTATTAAGTTTCTACTTTTAGGGTCTAAGGGAATTTAATTATATTTAGAAAAGATATCTAAAAGTAATAATAGCTTATATATACTAAAATCTTCTGAAAATTTATTAGCCTCTAGAGGAAGCTCTATATTTTAAATAGTAACTATATTAATTCTTATTACTAAGTTAATTAGTTATATCTTACTATCTTTCTTCTATATTAAGAAGAATAGATTCCTATAAGTAGTATAGCTATATTCTAGTATACTATTCTTAATATATACTCTCAGGATCTTAAGAATATCCTCTATTAAGCTTTTTAGGATAAAAATTAACTTAGCTTACTATACCTTATAAGGGATTATCTTAATTATCTGAAGTAATATAACAGAGTTTAGTATCTTTCTATAATAACTAAAATTCCAGGCTAATATCTTCTCTCTTACTTTTAAGATCTCTATTAGAAACTCTTTCTCTAAAATATATAGATAACTAAGTTTATCCAGAATTAGATATAATCTCTCTAATATTAAGTATTCTCCAGAGTAAATATTTAAAAACTTTAGTATAATTATATCTGTAAATTAGGCTATAAAATTATTAATAATATTCTTTTTCACTTTTTCCTATACTTTCAACTTCTATTCTAAGTCTCCTTCTAATATTAACTTATCTGATAGTATATTATCTACAGGTTAGATCTTTTTATTTTTTATTTTATATATAATATTAATATCTTCTATAGATCTATTCTGGATGTTAGTTACTACCACTTCTTCTTACTATATCTCCCTCCTCTTTTTAAAAATAGTATCTACTACTTCCACTATATTTTATCCCTTATAATAGGATTTCCTCTATCTCTTAAAATCTCTTATATATATTTATTATTTATATCTTAGGGGTCTGTAAAAACTATAAGGACACTATCCTTTACAGGATAAACACTCTAAACTATAATTTCCCAGAGATATAATAATACTATAAATCTCTTCTATCTTTAGTTTAATTACCTTTCAGATTGAAATTTCTAAAATTACTTTAAATTCTTTATCAGTCTTATCCACTACTATAATTACTTCTTTATTATTATCTAATAATTCTTTAATATCTTTCAGTATATGAAACTTTAGTAGTAAAAATAGCTCCTGAGAGTTAGAATCTATTTTATTTACTACCTTATACTAACTTTCTTCTTCTATATTTTATTTACTAGCTATTAATTTATAGATCTTAATAGTAGCTTCTAGTTTCCCTCCCCTACAGAAAAAGAAAGAGAATATATATACTAAATATAGTTAAAGTTTAAAGAGTCCAGTATAATATCCTGAGACTTAGTAGTTAAGTTATATATATAAAATAATAATAGAATATTCAGTTGAATACTTCCAGACTAAATCTGGCTAACTATCTAGTTTAGAGTATACTAGAGTATTATATATATCTTAATAATAAACAGCATACTTAAGACTAAATTCTTTATAATAGTTCCTTATAGCGTGACAAAGAACCCTATATTAAGAATATAATAACCCCTAATATAGATATTCTCTATTATTACTCCTCAGAAGTCTATAATATATTCAATATCTATAATACCTTATAATTCCAGATATATAAGTATAATATATCTAAATAGATTAGCTTTCCAGATATAGTCCTCAGAGATAATATTAATTACTAATCTAATATTAATAATTCCTTGAATTTTCAGATTCTGCAGGTCTACAAATTACATATTAACCTAGAAGTAAGTTATCACAAAATTATAAACTATAGTAAAGCTTATAACTATACTCTCTACAGCTCTAACTAACTTTATCACAATATCTATAACTTCAATATCCATATTATAAACTTAGGTAACTAATACTAATTAGGTCTATGAGTTAGATAATAAAACTATTAGCATATCTTCCTTATTATCAGACTATAGTTTTTTAGTTTAGTAATATACTAATAGTTCTATTAATTAATCTATACTTAAATTACATTCTCCTTATCACTAACTTTATCAAATATATCTACAAATTCCTTCTCAGCTGAAACAAAAACCTTCTTTATCTACTAACTTTCTTAGTAATCTTTTATAACTAACTAGATATACTTATAGCTAACTTAAATATATACTAACTAGACTTTTTAAAATAGATCTTCAGAAACTAAAACTTACCTTCCTACTTTCTTAAAATAAATATAATAAGTAAGAACTTAATT
This sequence comes from Colletotrichum lindemuthianum, assembly GCA_001693025.2. Lineage (NCBI taxonomy): Eukaryota > Fungi > Ascomycota > Sordariomycetes > Glomerellales > Glomerellaceae > Colletotrichum > Colletotrichum lindemuthianum. The sequence continues at coordinate 78,507 of MASP02000414.1, read as the reverse complement.
ATTAGTATCTATCAGTAGTATAGTAAAAGCTAGTTACTTAAGTATTTATTTAGCAGAAAGTATTCCCTAAGGAACCTCCCCCACAGTTAGTATTAACTTATTATCTTAATCTAATTTAATAACCTTTAGCTCTAGCTGAGAAAAACTAACTTAGTATCCTTTATTAGTCAGACCTATAAATAATTCCTATTAAGACTTATAATAGTAATAAAATATAAATCTTATAGAAGTTAGCTTTAATCTATCTGTAGTTATAATATCCTCAGTTACCATTTTAGATTTATCCTTAAATATAGTAATACGAATAGAGTTAGAAATTATAATATTAAATATAATATAAACTTCCTCTACTTATTTCTTTCACTAATATTCAGTAAACTACCTATCAGCTTCTATAATTAAAATTTACTATCTTATATAGTTCTGAATAAGCTCTATAAATTCAGAGAATAATTATGGTCTAATTTTATTAGCTTCTTTAGCTTCCTTCAGGAAAACCTGAGGTCTCTAAATAATATAGAATAGAACTATCTTTCTATCTAGCTAGTCCTTCTAGTATCCTTTATTAATAATACTATCTTATATTAATATTACTTTATCACTCTAGTAGCTAATATAATAAGTATCTTTTCTATAAAAATAAATACTATAGATCTAACAGGCTATTATAGCTTTATAAATTATTATATAATATCCTAACTATCTATACTACTAGCAGTTTATATTATCTATAAGTTAATACTAAAGACAGAAGCAGTTAAAAAGTAGTATCTAACTGCTATAAACTCTACTTATTCTATATTAAAATCTTCCAAAATTACTACCTCTATAGACCTGTAAATCAGTTATATAAGAAGAATAAGTCGAACTTAGTTTAATTAATATAGCGTAAATCTCTATATATACTAAAAACTCATTCTGCCACTTAATAATACTATAAATCGCTAATATCTAATTATTTACAGAAAAGCTAACGTTATTAACCTGAAGTTCTTTAAAAATATCTACTAACTCCTCCACTCTTATAGTAATACCTTCTTTGACTATCTTTACTTTCTTAGGCATCTAAACTACCTTAAATTTTATTAAAATCGTCTTTAATAAACTTAGAGAGAGAGCCTCAGAGGTTAATATCTTCAGCTAGTCTGTAAATTATTTCATTAAGATCTAATCTTTTCCCCACTATATAAATACAGCTTTAAAAATCTTCTAATCTATATTAATAAACTTATAGAATTTATAGTAAAGGTTTCAAGCTATTTCCCTTAGCACTCTAAGAGGTATTCTATATATAGTAATATATCTTAGCTTCTAGTTAAGCAGCTTAGAGTCTCCTTAAGTAGTAGTATAGATTAAGAAGTTATTAATTATAGTTAGCAGAAGCATAATTCCTACCAAGTTATCTTCCTTTAGTAAGTCTCTAATTATAAGAGCTCTCAGCTCCTTATTAGAGTTTCAGTTAGCTATTAAGTCTATAAACCTATATATAATCAAAAATATTTCCTTAGTTTCTATCTAGATAATCTTACCTATTAAGATTAATACTACAGCCTTCTTAAAGTATAAAGTATAATATATATAATTTTCCTTAACTATATTAACTTCAGACTTATAGGATAAGCTTACTAGTAATTTAAACTCATCCAGGAAATTAGAGATATTATTACCAATAAACTTAGAAGCTCCTTCAGACTAAGGAGATATAATAGCTACAGTAAGCTAAGTTTAAAGTATTTTCACCAGTATCAAGTAGTTAACTATAGTTAGGATATAGTTTATCAGTAAAATTACAGAGATATTTATAGATATATTATTTTTTCCTGATAGAGCTTCAGCTTAAGATCCTAAAGATAAATTCCTAGTTAGATTATTATATTAAGAATAAACTAAAGAAGTATTATCTGAATCTTCTAAGATATTTAGAACTTAAAGTTAAATACTTTTAAATGTTAAGCTTAAGAATATAGTAGTAGCTAGTACTGCAAAGGAGACTTCAGCATTAAGTTTAATATAACTATTATCTTCATCTTAAACTATCTTATATAAATTATATTATATTACAAAATTATTATAGTAAGTAATAATAATAATATTCTAATTACTTATTATTAATAAGAACAATAAATAAAACTATCTATATAAGGTCTTTTGCTATCTTTTTATCTTTATTACATAATGTTTTAATTTAATTCTATATAAAGCTGCTAGTTAATCTTCCTAAAAACCTTAATAAATTAGTAATTTAAAGTAATTCTAATATTATCTATCTTCTCTTTCTTTAGAGGTATCTAAAAATCTAAATATAACTATCCTTATATATTATCTTCTCTAAAAAAGAGATATTTAAGTTATAGTAATCTTCCTTTTTACCTAGCTATCTTCTTTATATTTGAAGTATTTAAATTATAATAATCTTCCTTTTACTTAACTATCTTCTCTATATTAGAGGTATTTAAATAATCTATTTATTTATCCCTTTACTGGTTTTCAGACAAACAGGTTAATCTCGCTATACTTATCAGCTTAGTAGGACCACCTTCTTAATTATTCTATCATTATTATTATAATTATTATTTTCTATTATATTTAGTGGAGTAATTTCTAGTCTGCCTGCAGGCTAGGTCTGTAAATACCCTACTAATAATAATCTTATAATATAAAGTTATAAAAGTTTATTTAGTGAAGCTATATAAATACTAGTTCCTGAATACTTTCTAGGTCTCTAGAGTATCCACTAGTTTCAAGAGTATAAGTGTAGTTATTACTTAGTCTTCTCGTTTTTAGTATAAGTCTGTAAATAGCTTTTTTTAGTAATCTTTCTAGTTTTTATATTTACTTATATATCTTTTCTTAATAGTAGGATAATATATTATATTTTCGTTATATTATATTAATATTTATTTGTTAAGATAATATAGAAGTGTCTCTCTATTCCAGCTTTAAAGACTGAGAGCAGAATAATCCACCTCTAGGGAACTATTAAAATAGGTTATAGCTGAGAGGGCCTATCTGGACTAAAACTAACTAACTACCCCCAGCCATGAAACCTGAGAGAAGCAAAAACAGATGGAAAATATTAAAAGAATATTTTAAAAGTGTAGAATCGTATTCGCAGATCTACAGTCTAAAAGCTAAGCTGATCTGAATAGTAGGTCTTAGATTCTAAAGAGAAGAGAAGTTGATTCTTTCTATCTGTCTGTAACGAACCTGGCTATTTATACTTGTGAGGCTACTTGTGTTACGTAAATAGGCCTATTTACAGGCCCAACCCCATCACAGTATAAGGTATCTTATAGAGTATCTCTTACTACTAATTTTTAAGGAAGACTAAATAGAGGTTAAAAAAGAGACTAATTTACTAAAGTAGTTATATACTAAGTAAGTTAATTAGGTAGTCTTTAATATATTAGATATCTTAGAGCTTAATATTCTTCTTCTTTTAGCTTCTATAGTTAAGTTAAATAAGTATTATTCTCTTACTTTAAGTAATATAAAGTCCTCCTCTAGTTATAAACTTTATAGTTTTCATAAAGTTAATATCTCTTATCTACTTTAAGTTATTATAGATATAAAATAATATTTCTAAGTCTATAATAATATTATTTAAGACTTCAGTATAGTTAATATAACTTGATATTTTAATCTCTCACTGAGTAAATAAAGAGGTGTAGCCTAACTCCTCTCTATTTAGGATCTCTATAAAATGAGACTATTTTAATAATTATTACTTTTTACTATCGTCTGGCTTTAACTACTAATTCTGTAAGTTGTTTACTCTTAAGGTAGTTATTATTACTGGAGTTATTTAAGCGTTTTTAAGCTTCTTTTTGAATACTAAGTTAATTTTTAACTATTTCTTAACTTCCTCTATATTTGTTTTTACTGATAGATAGTTTATAGTAAACTAAGTTAGTTAGAGGGTTAGATCCAGGATTTAGTAGCTATTAATATTATATTTTAGCTTCTTATATATAGGGTATTTATATTACAGCCAGCCTTAGGTCTAGTAGAGGTAAGTCTGTTAGTAGTAAGTTAAGGCTATAATATACAGATAATAATACTATTATAATACTAATAAGATTAGGTTTTTAGGGTTTATAGTAATTAGGTGTAAGTCTAATAAGAGGATTGAGGGATAAGGTTAGAAGTATCTAAAGATAATTATAAAATTGATTACTAAAGAGCTATAGAAGTCTAATCTTAAGTATACTTAAGCTTATCCTATATATAAATTCCAGCTAGTTAATATATTTTTTTAGTTATTCTAAATTATATTAATCCTAAATAATCTTTATTTTATTATTATATAATTTATATTATAGTTTTTCTATACTGAGTAGAGTTTCTATTATTCCTATATTATTCTGTATATAAAAATTCTGCAGCTGCTAGGTATTCTATAGGGCGCCCCTTAGTTCTGTAGTTCTAATAGGTTATAATATTAGGTCTCCCCTCTGAAGGTGTTATTTTTAAGATTAATATAAGTATATAGTAGCCTCTAGGTGGAGTTACTAGTTATTTTATATTTTTTTATCTTTTTCTACTACTAATATTATATTAGGTTATATTTAAAAACCTAATTCCTATGAAAATTATTAGGTTTAGATTAAATGAAGCTGTTAAATGTTAGGTTTTCTTATTAATTATTAGGATTATAATATAATATTATATTCTCCTTATTTCTAATATAATTATATATGTAAAATAGACCTCACTAATTTGAAATAGTATAGTAAGTATATTATATAGGGTCTGATAGATTATAATAATAATATAACTAATATTTATAAGTATTAAATAGTTTTTCTTTCTATATATATATTATTAATTTTATCTTCTTTATAAATTACTATTTTAAGGAGTAAAAGAAAGTAGAGTAAAAAGAATAAGAAACTAAAGAGGTTCTTAAAGTCTTATAGATATAGTTAGTAACTACTCTAAGTTATTTAACTTATGTTTAAAAATAAAAGAAATTTCTAAAGCAGTGTAGTTCTAATTTAATTTATTAGGAAATATAGTTAGTAGATAAGTAGGAGATAGAGAAGTTATCTTTAGAAGTATAGAAGTTATATATACTTTAGGATTTATCTATATAGGGAGTATCTAATAAGGCTGACTAGTTTCTACTTAGGATAGACTTTAATTTATTATCTTTTATTATAAGTAGTATTTCTAGAGGTATTAATAGTTAGTTTAGAATTTCTTATTCTTCAGAATATAATATTTCTAGATATAGAAGTATTTTATCCCCTTAAGGTTTTTTATCTAGTTAATATTTAGGTTAAGAATATTAAATATAAACTAATTTATTAATCTAAATTATATATTTATTATTCTTAGTATTCTTAAAGTTCTTTAAGATATCTAACGCTAGATACTGCTTCTTATATATTTTCTATATAGCTATATCTTTTCTATTTATCAAGATATTATATTTCTCTATTATTTTGTTAATTAATATAGTTCATAATTTATTCTACTTTATATTCTTATTCTAGATTAATTTTAATATAATCTTCTATATAAGATCTTTTTAATACTAATTTAAAAAGTAAAATATAAAAAACTATATAATATTTTATAATATCTAGTAGTAATAGTTTATAGTTAATATTTAAGATTTTACAAATAATTTTAGATAGTCTGAGTTTCTTAAAGTCTAATTTATCACTTAGTTATTTAATTTTAATATTTTATTCAGTAAGGTAGATATTATCTTTCTCCTTAAAAATTAGGTTTCTAATTCTTAAAATATTAGTATACTTACATATTTATTATCTATCAAATTTAAGTTCTTTTAGTAGTTTATTTTAGAGTTTATAAAGTTTTAAGATATTTACTATTATTCTTACTACTTATTCTCTCTATTAAGATTCTCTATATATAGTGAGGTTAAACTTATAATTAAGATTAAAAAGTGATTTTTTAGTATTTCCTCCTACTATATTATTATAGGTAAATTAGGCTATTAGTAATAAGGTAACTTAATTATCTTATTAGTAATTAATGTAATATCTAAAGTAGGTTTTGAGGATCTAGTCAATATATTCAGTTTAGCTATTAGTGTATAGGTGGAAAATAGTAAATAAGCAGTATTTCACTCTAAGTTACAAAATCAGGAATTTCTAAAACTTAAATATAAAGAGTTTATCTCTATTAGATATAATTTCCTAAAGTAGTTTATATTAGCTAATAATAATTCTGAGGAAGATATATATAAGACTTTCTACTATATTCAATTTTTAATAGAGAATAAAGTAAGTATATTTAGTAAGTTATTCTACTATAATAAGAATACTATTATAATATACTCTAGTGAGTAATTCTTATAACTTTAGTAGCTTAATAATAAGGTCTAAGGAAATTAATTCCTAAAGCTTTTAAGATACTAGTAGGGATTATAATTCACTATAAAGTTTATATTAGCTAGACTTACTTTTAAGGTAAATCTTATAGTTCTTAATTATATTAATTATATTTTATTTTATAACTTTTTTATTATAATATTATTAGATTATTTTGAATATTTTAGTAACTTCTTAATATTTATATATTAATATATTATAAATATTTCCAATTATCTTATATATTATTCTTCTAATTATATTAATATTAACTTATCTAGTAATTAAGAGTAGCTTCTATATAAATATAAAGTTTCTATCTATATATATTGTTAGGATATTTTATATTTCTTCTAATACTGAAATATTATAATCTAGTTTTTAACTAAGTATGTTAGTTCTTCTATTTTCTATTCCTTTATAGTAGATAATATAAAAGTTAAATTCTGAAAGAAACTCTAACTATCTAATTTATTACTTATTAAGATTCTTAGATATTATAAAATATATAAAGTTCTTATAGTTAATATAAATCTAAACTTTATATTTAGTTCCTGAAAGTTATAGTCTCTATTCTTAAAATATTTTAATAATAATTATAAGTTCCTTATTATAGATCTAGTAGTTAAGTTCTAGTCTAGTAAATTTATATAAATAGAAGGTATAAGAATATAATATTCCTTTTATATCTTATTATCCTAATTATCCTCCTATTATATAGTCTAAGGTATTAATCTTAACTTTAAATAGTTTATTAAGATTCAGGATTATAAGAATAAATTCTAAAATAATCTGGATTTTAATATTCTAAAATACTTCTTCTTATCTATTAGTTTAATTAAATTTAGTGTTTTTTTATATAAGTTTAGTAAGTAAGATTATTTTCTTTATATAATCCTTAAGGAATCTTTAGTAAATATTAGTAAATGTGAGGAAAATTTAGATTTTTTTAAAATTTTAAATCTAAGCTAGCCCTTAACTACCTGGATCTTCTTAATTAATATCTTATTTATATCTAGTATAATAGTAAATTCTAAATATTCTATTTATTATATATGAAATTCATTTTTCTCTAGTTTCACTAGTAGTTTAACTTACTGAAATTTCTAAAACATTTTATAAATATATTCCTTATATTCTTTACGTATCCTTAAATAGATAAGGATATTATTAAGATATACTATATAAAAAATATCTAAGTATTTATATAATATGTAGTTAATTATAAATGAGAATATTATAAGTATATTAGTAAGTCTGAAAGATATTATAAGGTATTTATAAAGTTCTTTTCTTATTCTGAAAGTAATCTTCTATTTTTTACTTTCTTTAATTTAGATAAGGTTATAAGTTTCCTTAAGGTTGAAAGCTATAAACTAATTAGCTCTATAAAGTTAGTTTTATAGTTTCAATATAAGAAGTAATAAATCTTAATTCTTAATTATTATATTATTAAGTTATTAATAATTAATATAAAGTCATAACTTACTATTTTTCTTGAGTATAAATAGGATTAAGCTTCCTACGAGTGATATTAAATATTTAATATAATCTTTCTTAAGGTATTTATTAATATATTTATTAAGTATTTCTATTTCTATTTAATTAAGTTTATAGATTTTACTGAATCTAAACTCCTTCGCCTTCTTTAAAAGGATCTTATAATTATAATTTATATATTCTAGTAGTCTGATTTTAAGTTTTTCTACGAAAAATTATTTATAAATCCAGTATTTATTAGGGATAGTCTGAAGTTAATCTATCTTATTATTAACTCTTACTATTACTATAATATTTGATATCTAGGCTACTATATTTTTAATCCTAAGGTAGGTAATAAATCTTTATACTCTTAGAGTTATATCCAATTTATATAGAATCTTATTATCTGGAGAGTCTTTAGGGACTAAATCCTTCTATTAGAGATAGCTAGTCTTCTAATCTATCTATAGTTTATTCTTCTATAATTATAGGATTCTTAAGATAATCTCTTAATTACTTATTTCTATTATATTAAAAATATAGTTTTCTTTCTAGCTATAGTAGTTTAAAGGGAGGTATATAGTCTCTAAGTTAATAATATCTCTACTATATTTAATACTTTCTCTTTTCATAGTATATAGTTAATATAGTTTAGTTTTTATTATCTATACAATCTATTATTTATTTACTATTTATAGTAATATAAAGTTTCTTTAAGTATTATAATTAATTAGGGTTTATATTTTATATTTATTTACTATAATATTAAGGTGAAGATATTTGTTATTATATTCTGCTATTACTAAATATAAGGATCTTATCTGAAATATTTTTCTTTATTTTTATTTAGTAGGTAAGTTTAGTTTTTTAACTACTTATAATATCTCTATTCTAATATTATTCTGGTTTTATGATAGTAGGTTACGATTCTTCCTTCTTAAAGTATCTTACTGAATATTAATTCTCTATATTTTAGTATTAGTAGTGTGGATCTGTCTTTAGTATCTTTTTCTTATTTCTAAAGTTGATTATATTAATAATACTATTCTCTTACTTTATTAATATAGTAAATTATATAATAGTCTAATTTATAGTCTATTCATTTACTAATAATATTATTTATATATACTATAGAATAGTTTTTACTGAGTGTGAATATTATGAAATAGTTTTTATTAAAATACTAAAGTTCCTAAAATAGTAGATCTATATAAAGATATATATTTAGAATTAGATTATCCTTAAATTATTATAGGAAGAGTTATCTATTAAATTTATTACTGAGGTATAGTATATAATTATCTTATATATAATATATATAAAAGATAGTTTAGTAAGCTGAGTGATTAATTTATAGAAGTTTATAGTCTATATTATGGAGGATTATCTTAAAGTAGTTTAGAGTCTAGTTACTTGGAATTTTATAGAATGTAATAAATTACTTATCTTAAGTTCGGTGAATACTCTGAATTCTAAGTTACTTACTTTTATTACTGCCTGATTATTATAAAATAGAGAATTCTGGGTTTTTAATAGTGTTATTATCTAGCTTAGTGTTATTATTAATTAATTTAAATAGATTACTTAGGTTAATATAGATTCCTAGGTTAACTTTAATAAGTTCTTACTGGTAGAGATGATTAAGTTATTTCTTAATTTTATATTCTAGTTTATTATATTTAACTATAGTGAGGGTTTTTATTAGTATCTTATTACTTATTTTGAGTGATTATATGAGAACTTAAGTAAGAGGTAGGTTTCCTCTGGTATTAACTCTCTACTGAATTTAATGCTGGATTCTCTATAGAAACTATCTATTAGATATTTAACTGATTCTATAGTAAAGTTCTCTCTTAGCTACTTATAGCTATAGGACTACTACTTTATTTTCTTATATCTAGTTTTATTCTGAGACTAGTATGAAGTTTTCTTCTTTCTTAATATGAATTATTACTAGTATCTTTTTAGTGTAGTATCCTGATTATCTAGAAGGGTTTTTAGGATATTATTTTATATTATTTTTAGATTTTTAATATATAATATAAGTATTGTTAAAATAGGCTATCTAGGTTAGAGAGGTATAAGGTATTTTCTTCTTAGTGATATTAATTTATTAGGTTTATTTAGATATTAGTTGAAATTATTATCTTTACTACTGATATTTAAGTGAGTAGTAGTTTTTAATTATTTATTCTGGTTTATTATAATTATAATATTTAAAATCTTATTATTTATTATTTTTAGTAGTAGCTTGTGATGAAACGTGTGGCTATGTAGGCTATGTAACTGGGTTACAGGCTACGGCCTAAAGACCACGTTTCAAGGGTTTAAATACCCCGCATATTCCGCATTTCAGCTATAAGAATACAAGCTATTTTGCTTCCTCACAAACCCTCCGTACGGTGCAAAAAGGCTCCTACTAGAGGCCTCTGCTATATTCTCACAGTTATAAGCCTAGTTTAGCCTGGTTTATGGTGTTTTCAGACGCCTTTAATAACCTCTACCCTCTTTTATCGTTAATTTGTATGCAGCCTGTACTTGTGAGAACCTCTATTTAATCTTTCTTTTTGATATACACGTAATGCTACCTATCTCGAGGCGCCCCTATGTTACTTTTCGACATTACAGTCGACCTCTCGAGGGTGCCTTTCAGGCGCCCTTGCTACGCCGTTTTCAACCGGCAACCTCTCCCTCTTTTAACTTCACTCCACTCTTTACCTCTCTACCTCTACTATATTTAGATTAGCTACCTATAAGATATTCCTTCAGTAATATTAATAGACTTAGCCTATAGTAGTTATATCTAATAAACCTCTTTTCAGATATACTTTATATCTTAAGTATTTAATATATCTGGAGGGATGGAGAAAGCTGAAGAGTCTGGATAAGAAGCTTTAGTGAAGTTAGGTTATAGAGCGAAGTTAACATTCAAAATAACGTCATTCAGACTATATACTTAAGGTAGTTAAAATACTAACCTCAAAAGTGGCTATCCTAATAGTCTGGAAAGAGTTTAAGGGACCTTCTCTTTTATAATAGTTTTAATAAGCAGTTAATACTTAAGTATATCTTCTAGACTATCATAAGAATAAGCTTTATATATAAAACATTATAAATATCTAGTAGGGTTTCAGCTCTATTAGGATTAAACGCCTGAAACAATATCCTTATTACTATTAGTAGGATAGAGTATATAGAGCGTAAGGATTATAGTGAGTAGGAGCTACTCTAAAGAGGGTATCTCTAGTAATCTTATTCAGCTTAGAAAGCTATATTTTATATAGTACACTCTCAAGCCTACACTTTATATACTTTAATCTTGAGTGGCTATATATCTCTAAGTAATAAACAAGAAGGTAGTGGTATTAAGAGCGCTAGAGACGCTCGAGGGCTATATCCAGAGTCCCTCTACCTTTTAGAGCGTTTGAAAAAGCTGGGGGAGGCTGTTTTTAGATAGTGGAGGCTATTTAGGATTATTACTTTTATATGAACGCTAGAGGGCTTAAAAACCTTATTACCTTCACCTTAGCTTAAGGCCTTCCTCGCCTATAGCTTGACACCCTATTGCCTTCGCTCTAAATAGTTATTTAAACATTTTTATATTTAGATAAACTACTGGGAATACCTTCATTCAAACGTAAAGTAACCCTTACGCCTGGGGAGGTGTATGATAAAACGTGTGGCCACGTAGGCTATATAACTAGGCTACAGGCTACAGCCTAAAGACCACATTTTAAGGGTTTAAATACTCTATATATCCCGCATTTCAGCTATAAGAATATAAGCTATTTTGCTTCCTCACAAACCCTCTATACAGTACAGAAAGGCCCCTACTAGGGGCCTCTACTATGTTCTTATATAGCTTTAGTGGTAAGATCTAAAAGTTTACTATAGTAGCTATAAGATATACTTATTTGTGGGGTAAATTATTATTTAGTTTCCTAATTATTATATTAGTTTTAGTGGGTTTATAGTAGTTTTTAGTATTTATATTTACTATTAGGTTATTAAGATTATTACTATTTACCTTTCTTATAGTAATATTAAAAGAATTAGTTATTAATCTTAATAGTAAATTCTATATATATAATAAAGTTACTAGGTTTATCTTATTTAATAAGTTTGTTTTTAATATCTTTTTTCAGTTTTTAGTAGAATATAAAGATCTTAATATTATTAGTATAGTTAAGTTTAGTATAATGTGGTTAATAAGTAAGCTAGATAGACAAGCGAGCTGGACACCTAACCGCAACTAACCTATCTTCTACCTTATAACCCACGCAACGCCACAATAAAACAATAATATCACAGAATAAAGAAGCTTAATTAACTCTAGCTTTCCAGGCTATTAATTAAACCCTAAATCTTAGTATTTAGACTGCAGCTAAAATCTATTCAGTACTATATTTAACCTTAGCTACCTGACTAAAAGGTATTCTATTATAATACGACACTGCTTCTAACTTACAGAATTTAACTATATTTAAAGAGGAGAAGCTAGTTAAGTATATTCTTAATCTAGATTCCTAATTATTTCCTCTCTATATTAGTAGTGTGGAAGATATAGCTAATTAACTGCTTACTGATTATAACGTACTCCCTATTGGGAAGCGTTAGGCTTCGAACTTTATTAAGTAATAACTATAGCTCTAGATATGCTTTTTTCGTAAGTATAACTATAAGAAAGCTTAATATAAAGACCTAGACATAATAAATATATAATTTCAGCTTATAGTGAATATAATTATAAAATATAGTATTATAGATTTAGATATCTATAATTTTAATGAGACTAGGTTTATAATAAGCTAGATTATATCTAGAATAATTATAATAAATACTGAAAAGTATTTAAATATAAAAATAATATAGTCTAGTAACTAAGAATAAGTTATAGTTATCTAAACTATTAGTTTATTAAGCTATAGTATTCTACTATATATTATTATTTTAGGGTAATACTATCTTTCTATTTAGTATATAGAAATAAATCTTCTATATAACTAGATTATTATAATATCTGAAAATAGATAGATAATAAATAAAAAAGGTCTAGATTAGTTTCAGTATTTTAATTAGTATATAAAACTGTATATAAGTAGTAGATATTACCTCCTTATTATTAATAGTTATGAAAGTTACTATATAGCTAACTTTAAGATATATTATAAGGAAAATAATATTATTATATTTTATATACTAGCTTACTTTTCTTATTTATTTTAGCTTTTAGATATTAGATATTTTAAGCTACTAAAGAAAATATATAGTTAATAAATTAAGGATAAGATATATTAGAGTAATATCTATATTATAAAAGAAGATTTTTTTCTTACGTTTTATAAGGTTTTTATATAAGCTTTTATAGTTAAAAATATCTAGAGAGGTTTCAGAGAAGCTAGATTTATCCCTCTTAATATAGAAAATATACTATTAAAGCTTAATATTAAGTTATATACTTTAATACCTCTAGGGTTCCTCCTAATAATATTCTCTATATAGACTTCTCAGATACTAAATAACCTAATAGAAGTATCTTCTCAGTCTGAATTTATTAAGAGGAGAATCTCTCACTATTAAAATAACTTACTAATTTTAATTATTAAAACTATAAAGTATCTATTAAAAAGGATATATAGATTTATATATTAGATTACTTTATTAAGGTCTGAAGTCTAGATTTTTAAGAGGAGAATAACCTACTTAGTAGATACTGGAGGGCTAAGAAAATATATTTTAGATAAAGAGGAAGTCTCACTATAGCTGAAATAGAGGACCTTTAATTATAGAGAGAGGCTACAGTCTAGATTGAGGAGGAAATATACTAAAGTAGTAGTTACTAGCTGAGGATAGAGATAGGCTAATAGCGATATAGCGTCTATAGGAACACTAGTTATAATATACAAATATATTAATTTACTGAAGAAATATCTGAAGAAGAAGATCTTAACTAGTTTGAATTTAATTGATTTCATAGGTATTATATATTGGTTGGAAATATGATGTGGTTGCGGTTGGGTGTCTAGCTCGCTTGTCTGTCCAGCTTACTTATTAACCACATTAGATATATCTGAATTTAGTTATATAATATATAGCTATATTTTTCTATTTAAGAGCTACTAGATCTTATTTATATTATTATTATTTATTAAGTTTTTAGAATAGTGAGATTAGAGTATTTTTAAAGTTATAATAGCTTATAAAAATAGTCTAAATTTCTAACTTAAGATTATTCTATTTATAAGTAAGGAAATTAGTAAGATAAAATTTAAACTATATAAAGGTTTTTCCTTTAAGGAATAAGGTAGTATAAATAAGTTATTCAGCTTTATCCTTAAAACTGAGATGATAAAACTGATAGTAAGCTCTAACTTAAGTAAGGAATCTCTTAAAGTATCTGGAAGTTTTATTAAAAGCTTAGGGTAAGTTAAGGTAAAGTTTCTTACGTAACTTAACTAGAGTCTAGATAATATTAGTAGTAGTGTGAAGGATATTAACTTCCTACTGAAAAATGAGAAGTTATTACTAATCTAGATTATTATAGAGATTCTACTAAAGTTAAATAACTTCTATAATATTACTATTAATCATCTTCTATATTTTAGCTATATCTCTATTAGTTTTTTGGAGCTATTATATAAACTTAGTAATATTATCCTCTTTATTACTAGAAAGTTTAATATTCTTTATTTTCTAGTTTAGAAGCTTAATAAGTTATTTACTTTTAGAGGGTATTTCCTGAGAACTAGAAGAAGTAGAAGAAGTTTAGTATTTAGTAGATATAGTAATATTCTTTTTTAGATACTATTAAGTAAACTTTATAAGGTTAACTTACTAAATAGGAGTAATTAAAATATTATAGTTAGTTTTAGATTTAATAGAGGTAAGTTTATTAGTAATAAGTTAAAGTTATAATATATAGGTAATAATATTATTATAATACTAATAAGATTAGGTTTTTAGAGCTTATAGTAATTAGATGTAAGTCTAATAAGAAGATTGAGGGATAAGGTTAGGAGTATCTGAGGATAATTATAAAGTTAATTACTAAAGAGTTATAAAATTTTAATCTTAAATATATTTAAGCTTATCCTATATATAAATTCTAGCTAGTTAGTATATTCTTTTAGTTATTCTAGATTATATTAATTCTAAATAATTCTTATCTTATTATTACGTAATTTATATTATAATTCTTCTATACTAAGTGGAATCCCTATTATTTCTATATTATCCTATATATAAAGATTCTATAGCTACTAGGTATCCTACGGGATACCTCTTAGTCCTATAGTTCTAACAGATTATAATAATTTATTATTATTACTATTAGAGTTATTATTATTCCTAGAGATATTATTTTTATTTTCTTTAGCTTTCTTTTTATTTTTTCCTTACTATATTACGAAATTTTCCCCCTTCTTTATAGTAGTAGTTACTAGCTAGTTAGGATAGAATATTCTGACTTATTACTTAAATTTATTAGTCTGTTTTTTACCTACCTCTTTATTTACCTTTTTTCCTTACTTCTCTATAAAATAGTATAAAGTTACTAAGTAATATTCAGGTGAGATCTTACTGACTATTTTGAGAAACTAATAAATTTATTATAAAAAACTATTTAATTTTAATAAAGATACTGTAATTACTTTATCTAGTAAATCTTAGTATATAATTAGTTATTCTGTAAGATACTATTTTAAGATTACTTTTATATATTTCTAGTATTAGTCTCTAAGATATTATTATCTTATATAATTATCTAGTTTAAAGATATTTCTTAGTATTTTAATAATCTCTTAAAGTTTCTCTATTTTTATTATTTACTGGAGGTAAATCTCTTTAATTATTAACTTAATCTATATAAGGATATTCTGTAGTTTATTCTCCTTATATTCCTACTTTTTTATGTTTTAGTAGTATTTATTTTTTGCTACTATTATATAGTAAATATAATCTGGAGTATTATAGTCTATAGGAATATTACGTTCACTATAGTTAGTCCCTATAGGTATTGTGATGGGCCTGGGCCTCGGCTGCAGGCCTCAGTTGTTATGTAAGCAGTACGCACGCACAGGCTGTAAGCTTACGTCTGCAGCGCCAGACTTGGGAATAGTGGCAGCATACACAGAATTTACACACTATACTACCCTACACGATCTGGAGTACTACTTTTGCGATTGAGGCGCTATTTATGCTATAGATCTGCAAATATAACGCTCTTGATTTGATATATTTTTCTAGATTTTTCCCCCTATTTTCTATTGCTGAAGGATTAGGCTTAGGGGAGGTTATTTTATTTTGTTTATTTAGTTATTCCAGCCTAAGCAGCTAGCGCCTATTTTAATAGTATCTAGAGGTAGATATATCTCTTCTTGGTCCCTTACGGATCAGGATAAGGAGACACTCTTATGCTGTCTTGGACGAGTTAAAGTTAAAAATTATAATATAATATATTATCTTAACTAACTAGATAATACTAAGAACCTTAAGACTTATAGATAAAGTTTTTTGAGTCCTACGTAGCTATAATAAGCTTATTTACAAACCTAATACTAATAAACAGCAAAGAACGACAGCTATATTCTAACTGTAAATTAGTGGGAATATAAAAGACTCTAAAAGTAACGTGAGGAACTTAAAGATATATCTATCTTTTTTTTACGAAAATAGAATAAAGCTCCCAATTTAACCTAGAAAGTAGCATCTAATTTACAATAATATAATAAAGAAGATAAGGAAGAATTATATATAAAATCAGAAAGTCCAGGATAGCTTATTAAGCTAAAAAGAGTCTCGTAAGACTAATAAGTCTAATAAAGTTACTCTACTTAATCCTTATTGAGAGGTAGTAAAATAATATAAAAAGAGGTAAGTTAATAAGGAAATAGGTTACTTATAAGATAGAAAAACTTACAGAAAAATAATAAAAATATTATATAATATATTATAACTAAAAAGTAGTGAGACAGAGAAAGTTATAGAAAATATAGATCTATACTGCTAATATTAAAGTCTAAAGGAGAAAAATAAATTCGTAGGTCTAACCCCACATAAAAATAAGGATAGAATATTCGGAGGAGTCTAGAGAGAAAACACCAGAGAGATTAGCCCTAATTAAAGTAGCCACTTTTTTACACAACACTAAGATTTACTTTATTACTATATACTAATAATCAAAAAATAACCAAAAATATAACATTTACCATAATAACTACTAAACAGTTAAATACTAATAAGGAGAAAGCTTCTAAACTTCCCTAGCTAACTATTACTAGTCTATCTTTTAATAGCTTAGCTTTTAAGAAGATCTAACCCTATATAATAAATACTCTAGAGGAATCAGGTGATACCTCTTTATCTAACTATAATACAGACTAAAGCTATCAAATACCTACTCCTAAGATCTCTAATATTTTACTTAACTATCTAATAACTATAGGGAATTTTATAATACTCTCTAAACTTCAATCCGCCTAGCTAATAATAACAAAGATAGTTCCTTAATCTGAGAATACCCCTAAGTTTACAGGTAATAATATTTCCAACTTTCTGGATAACTATAAAACTATATCTAAGATATTATATAAGCTAGAACGTAAGATAGTTACTAAAGTCTCCTTTTACTGCAGCATACAGTATAAGTATACTGTTGAAGTTATAGTAGCTAATAAGCATACTTAGCAGGCAGCTAGAAATACCCTAATAAGTATCTATAGTATTGCAGACCCTATAGCTAGTTATAACCCTAATAAGGAACTTCATACTATAAGTTATAATATTAACCTAGCTTCTGATAACTTATCTGGAGTAGTTAACTACCTAACTACTATAAATAACCTTCAAGAGAGAGTAAGAATCTATAGGGATATCGCTTTACCTAATGCTGATCTTATTTATATCTCCCTACACTAACTCTCACTTTAATCCCTCAAGGAGATTACTAGGGACCTTCACTATAAGATCCCTCAGTTAGTTAAGATATCCTAATATTCTTTTAAGTATTTACTAGCCTGATAGGCAGGTAACCAGACCCTCCTTAAGTAATTAACTAGTCAGCTAGCTTCTATAGGAACTTTAGTAGCTTCCATAAGTATAGCCTCCCAGTCTAAAGTTATAAAAGCTACTAAGAAAGCTAATATAGTTACAGATAAACTTAGCCCTAATAGTAAGTAGCTTTTAAGCTAGTTTAAAGACTTAAGCTTTAATTAGATAACTATTACTAAGATAGAAGCTAACTTATAAGAGCTTATAGATAGTTTCAGAGAGGTTTAGAGCTTAGTAGTAAAATTATATACTATTAAGCTAAGTAAATATAATAGTTATATAGTTTATACTATAAATTCAGTAGTCTAGCGTGGCGGAGGCTATAGAGGTTAGCCTTATAGGAGAGGAGGAAGTAGGTTTTAAGATTAACCTAGTTATCAAAATAATAAGTATTAGGATCAATTTACGTTAACCACTTCTGCACTATACTACTAGTATAGAATAGATAGCTACTAGAAGCTTGCATACTAGTAGCTATTATAGTATATCTCTAAAAGTATCTACTACTTTAATATATTTAACTACTACTATTATATTAAGTAGATCTATTAGAACTTAGAAAAAATTAAAAGTAATATTATTTTTGATAGATAAGTTAGTAACTAATCTGACTATAAGATAGTTCTTCTCTTTATTACTAAGAGGCTTCAGTAGTTTCCAGTAGCTTTAGTAGTATTAACTTATAAGTAAATCTAGTTTGCTAACTTCCAGAGCCTGCTGTAATAATATACCCAGAGTGAAGTATAATAATAGTTTGCTACTATTAGGTTTCAGGATAAGTGCTAAACTACTTAAGCTTAGTTAATAATATCTATCTCTATAAAGATTCTGCAGAAAAGCTAGTTAGTATTAAAGAGGAGGGGAAGCTAGATAGAAGATATTCACACAGTTCTTGATATTATAGTAGTTAGCTTTACGTTAGTAGAGTATATTAGTGTAGTTTTGGAGAAGGTTCCAGAGAGAATAGCTTCCAAGGAGGTTAGAGTAATAGAGAGGATAAAGCTAACTAATAATTACTATTCGCTATATAACTTACGTAAGCTAAAGACTGCTATATTTACAGACCCGATCGCTACATACTATAAGCCTGCGACTATATAGATATTTAAGGGCGTAAGAGTGATAAAGTTTATATCTAATAATAAGAAGATACTACCTAATATAGAGAAGCTACCTTACTAGTAGCTTACTTAGAAGGCTAGTAAGAGTGAGATCTCTATATTTATAGTCTTAACTAGTAAAGAGAACTGAAATTTTATATATTATATTTATTATAAGAAAGTTAGTAGGTAAGTTTTAGTTCCTAAGAAGCTACTTTACTATAACTAGCTTATATATACTCAGGTTAGCTATAAGTATATAAAGATAGTTATAGATAGTTACTTTAGTAATAAAGAGACTCAGGATATCTTTCTTCCTGTGGATGAGGATTTTATAGAACTCTATAATAAAGTTGGGAAGTAGAGTTAGGTAATCTGTAAGTAGATAGAACGTTAGAATTGCGAGTATACTAAACTATAAGTAGTAATAGTTTCTCTATCCTCCAGAATATTTAGTAATATAGGAGGGATATATTTACAGACTTAACTTAGTAATATTATTTAGAGTTATAGTGTAGATATTAAAGTAGTAAGCTTCACAGTTGAGGTTATCTCTGTAGTAGACTAGATAATAATAATTCTAGCGACAGTATATAATTTTATCATAATATATTTCTGGATTAATGTTTAATTTACAGGCTTAGTAGGCTTAAAAGTCTATAGAATTATTAATATAAACTTTATAATTAATATTATCTTAGAGGAGTATATATAGGTAGCTAATCTGTAGTTCTATATAACTCTAATAAGATTAAGTCTCTACAGTATTACTAACGTTAGTTATATAACTAATTTCGCTAGAGTAATAATAGAGGATATTTAGTTAGGTAACTACTATATCTCTAATATAGGATTTTTTGTTGCGCCTAAGGGTTACACTATAAAGGATTTAGTTTTGGGCGCTCTATTTATTATTAAGACTAGAATAATACTGGATTACGCTCTAAACTGGATTATAGGTATATTTTAGTCTGGGAATAACAGGCTGAATATCTTACTGTTATTCTATATACTTAACTTAATAGTGAAGTTCTATAATATTATTATAGATACAGATAGTTTTAACTAGATTTAAAAAGTGTATAGTTTTTCTCTTCCTGTAGGAGAGGAAAACTAATAGCTTCTACTAATAACTTTATATTAGTAGATAGTTATTTTTTTATGGGAAGAGATAGTTGACGCAAGGAAGAGGAGGAGGAAGAGTTAGATATGCTACTACCTAGTTTTAATTTAGATTTTGTGGATTTCGCGCTATAGCTGCGGAACTAGATACTAGAAGAGGTTTAGATACAGCTGGATAATAATAAAGAGGTTATTATAGTAATTAATAATTTAGAGAAGGAGTTTTAGGAGATTTTAGAGGTTTTAGTTTACTAAACTATAGAGCTGAAAGTCTAGGAGATTTACTATATTATTATATTTCTTAGAACATATAGTTTAGACTATCTATCCTGTAACGGGAAGTATCTCTATAGTTTTTACAGACCTAAACTATCAGTATAGTAAGCTTTAGTAAGAGGGAAGAAAAGTTAGAAGAGCCTGCATTATAGAGGTTAGGAGGTAGTAGTAACGCTAGATACTATATTTAATAACTAGGAGGAAAGCTTCCCAGATATAACTAAATATATAGTAATAATAAATATATAAAGAGGACCAGTTAAGAATATTAATATAATATATAAGATAAAAAATAAGAAGATTAACCTAGTTAATAATACGCTATCTGACGGGATAACTCTAGAGGGTAACCCTAAGTGGAAGCTGAAGGTATAGGCGGAAGTGGAGAAAATTATTAAGAGCAGTCCCAAGGGATAATTTGCAGATATAATTATACTAAAGTTTTCAAAAATCAATACTAGGGAATATCTAACTTTAGAATATCTAAATAAAATTATAGATTCAGTAAGTTACTTATATAAGCTAGAGAAAGAATTTCTAGTAGAAATTCTAAAAATATAAAAGTAAGATCTAGCTTATAACTTTAGTTATTATAGTAAGCTACTTAAGTTAGTAGTATCACTACAGAAAATTAAAATTATTCTATATAAAATATAGTAAGTAAAATCTATCCTGATCCCTAAGGAACTAATTAAAGATATTATTAAGATCCTTAGAGTTTATATTTAGAATAGAATTCTGGAGTATAGTTATATTATATACTAAAATCCTTTCTTTCTTATTAGGAAGAAGGATAGTAAGATAAGACTTATTAACTTAGCTATAAAAATTAATAGTATTATAATTTGAGATATAGAGTTACCACTTGGGGTAGATAAGTTCTTAGAAGATTTTAGTATATATAAGCTTTTATCCTTTCTTAATATTTTCTTAAGTTACAATCAGATCCCTCTTAACTTAAAAAGTAGGAACTTAACTATATTTATAATCCTATTAGGTCTGCTAAAATACTATACTTTACTTATAGGAGGTATTAACTTTATTATCCAGTTTATAAGAATTATAATACAAATTCTCTATAACTTAATTCCTAACTATTATAAAACTTTCCTAGATAATATAATAATCAAAAAACTAATAATAATATATAATAGAGAAGATAATTTATATTACTTAGGTATTTACAGGTATATCCTGAAGTATATTCAGAATATTAATAGAATTCTAATAAATATTAAGCTTACTAGCTGCATTATTGCAGTAACTAAGTTACAGTAAGCATAGGAAACTATTACTATTATAAACTATATCTGTAGGATATATAACTGACAGTCTAAAGAGTTTAAAATCACTAAAATTAAGAAGTGGAAAATATACTATAATATCTCTAAAGTCTATTTATTCTTAAGTATTACTACCTTCTATTAAGTTTAAGTAAAGAACTACTCTACTATTACCTAGCTACTTAATAACTTACTTAAGAAGAATATCCCTTTCTAATAGCTTAACCTTCAGAAGATAGTAATAAGCTAGCTATAAAATAAACTTTATAGCGTTCCTATACTTATTTCTATTAACTATAGCTAAGAGGGAAGCTAGATCTACTTAGTAGTAGATACTAGTAGAACCAGCTGGAATGCAGTTTTTAGATAATTTATTAAATAGAAGAGAGCTATTACTCGCTATAAGAGTAGTTTATTTGCAGGCCTGGAGCTTAATTACAACGTAGGAAAGAAAGAACTTCAGAGTATATTAAAAACCTTAAAGTGAGTTTGTAATTACCTATATAGCTAATATTTTTTACTGGAAATAGATGCGAAGACGCTTGTAGCTTAGCTTAACGGCATAGCTTTAGATCTTCTAGGAGCCCTCATTATTTGCTGGATATCTTAGATATAGATATTTAACTTTAAAGTTTATTATATCAGTAGAATAGTAAACTCAGCAGCTAATAGGTTATCTTAGAAACCCTCCAGACTCTCTAATAAAGTCAATAATGCAGGAGAAGGAGATATTAATAATTAAATTAATAAGTAAATCTTCTTTATAGATATAAGTATTTAAGCTTTCTTCGATAGAGCTTACTCTCTTAGTAACAGATAATATATTAAGGAAGTCTTTAATATAAATATTACTCCAGCCACTAGTAGTAATATAGACCCGGAACTGATACTCTCCGGCGTTATACTGAGTGATTTGCAGACCTAATCATATAAATCTCAGTAGATTACTTACTATTTAGTAACTCTAAAGAGGCTACTTAGTATTAACCTAACCTATTTTAGAGCTTTTAAGCATAAAATATTAACTTTTCAACTGTATAATTAACTACTCTTCACTAAAGCTACCTTATATAAGCTAACGTTATAGTAAGTAGAAAATAATTCCGTAATTTATTAGAAGCTTATTACTACAGTATATAATAAAAGTAGATACTATAGTTAAGAAGTAGTTTTTCGCAGGCTAGCTAACTAATATTACTAGATAAATATATATAGGAAAGTCTGTAAAGTAGTAAAATATTATCTAGACTGTTAATTACGTTAAGCTTAATATACTAATGACTTTCACAGCTTTATAACTCTATAAGGATACTTATTCAGCTATGTTAATCTGGATATCCAGAAAGTAAGTAAGTAGTACCTCGTTAAAGCTAGAGACACTTTTATAGGATAGCTGGAGGCGTAATAGCTGAATAGAGTAATATTAAAAGCTATTGTGAAGTTCCTATAGAAAGAAGTTATTATATAATATAGTCTCTATAATATACTTATTATTAATAATAGCCCTAAGAATAAGTAATATATTATCAAATTTAATAAGTAATATAATATAAAGTAATAAGTTACCTCTACTTATAACCTATAAGCTAATAGAGTTATTAAAATTAGTTACTAGCTAATTACCTATATTTTATCAGTATAGATAATAGGGAATAGCGATAAAGATTCTTACTCCCTACTGCCTATAATGCTGTTTGCAGATTAGATAATAGTTTAAACCTCAATAAAATATACCCCCTTCTACCTTAAGTATAGATATGAGGTAATTACACTAATTGAGATATTGACGCCTATATAGAGGGTTTTAGACTGGGCGTCAGTATAAATAAAAAAGGAGGAATTATAACTATAGATTAGGGTATTTACTCAGCTGGAGAAGGATAGAGAGAATACTGTAAAGATAATTACAGACTAACACAAGAAAGCTACAGATAGTTTTAATATTTATCAGGCTAATATCTTTTGAGAGGATAGACTGGAAGTTAGGAATCTTATATTAGTTTATAATATAAAGTAAGCTATCAATAAGTTATTAGAGCGTAAACTTAAGTACTAATAGACTAAGCCTTTTTATATACTATTATGTATATTAGATTCTTCTTTATACAGGCTAGTAATTCTATTTAGAGAAGAGATTTAAAGTTTAGCCTATAGTGGAAACTGCTTATGAAAGTTTATTTAAATACCAGCTGGATATTAGGAACTTACTGATCCGGATATTCACAGATTTAAACTAAAGTTAGAACTAGAGAGAGTTTTTCTAGCTAAAGGAGAATTAATAGATATTAAGGAGGAAGAAGATATAGAGAAACTTATAGTTCCGGGTGAAAATAATAATGATAATAATATTATACTACTAACTTATAGATAAATATATCTCTTAAGTATCAGAAAGATTACTAATCTGATACTAAAGGATTCTGTATTTAAAGTTTATCTTCTAAGTTTAAATCTAGAAAGGAGAGTAGTATATCTTAAAATATTACTCTAGGATCTGGATTTCTTGCTTATTAGTATCTAAAGCATTCTTATACTAATTTGCAGGCTTATAGGATAGTTTTTATTTATACTTTCTTTTCTGTTTATATTTTATAGGGATTCTGTTTCTTCTAGCTTAAAATTAGAAACTTTAGATTCTAGAGCGTTCCTCTAAACTTTAGGGAGGAAAATTATAGAAGTAATATTACTATTTTACTATTTCTACTATTTCAAATAGTTAAAAACTAGCTTTAGGTTTTAATAGCTAAAGTATTTTTATTTTTTCTTTATAGAGTAGAAATATTCATTTAATTATAATAGGAAAATGCATATTTAAGGACATATATTAAAGGATAAAAATAGTTAGGAGATTAGTTTCTATTTATATTTACAGACCTATTATATATTTACTATTTTCTTTATTTTAGTATTTCTTTTATTTCTAAATTTTAACTGAGAGTTCCCTACTAAGTAACTACACTTTCTTACTATATCTTAATATCTTTTTAGATTTAAGAAAGTAGCTTATCTTGAGGAAACTAAAGAGGAAGCTTTCATATGAAAGTATAGATAGTATATATAAATATAGTGTTAGGAATATTATAGATCTTCTTTTACTTAGGAAAAATAATATTAAGGAAGTGAGGAAAATTAAGGTAGGCTACTTCTACTACTTTAGTCTTCTTAAAGTTCTAAGGAATTTTAGACTTAGGTATAGGGAGGTTATTATATTCCCTACTTAACTGATAAATATTATTAGGATATATATAACTGTAGCTTTATTACTATTAGACTCTAATATACTTAAAATTATAGGTTCCTTAAGTTTTATGGAAGAAATAGTTAGTATAGGGAGTTCCGGGAAGGGAGATATACTTAAAATAGGGTTTACAGACCTAAGAGTTAGTTTTATCGTTGCA
The DNA here is from genome assembly GCA_001693025.2 of Colletotrichum lindemuthianum. Lineage (NCBI taxonomy): Eukaryota > Fungi > Ascomycota > Sordariomycetes > Glomerellales > Glomerellaceae > Colletotrichum > Colletotrichum lindemuthianum. Next base: position 53,455 of record MASP02000414.1, on the reverse strand, counting down.
AGTAGTGTAGGCTTGCTCTTTATAGTAACTATAAAATACTATATTTTAACTACTATACCTCTAGATAAAGAAACTATATATAATAGCTAGCTGACTGAGAATCTTTTAAGCTTACAAGCTATCAGGAAGAATAATACTCTAGTGAATAAAAACTTAATAATAGAGTGTAAATATTTCTATAGTATATAAATAGACTTTCTTATAATCCTGATAACCTATAAGGGTATACTAAAATATTGCTTGCGTAACTTAAGGATCCTTATTAAGCTGAAGCTGAAGTGTAAATATTGTTACGGGCTATGCCCGGATGTCCGGCCAGAGCTATACCCAGGCATCCGAAGCCAACCCCCTCCCTCAGGTGGGGCCCTGGTGGGCCCCATATGGCACTATATATACAGACTTTTCCACGTACTCATGAAAGCTTCTCTTTTACTCCTTAGTTCTAAATAAATAGTATTTTGCGCTACCTTCCGGTTAAATAAGCTTAGGTCCAGCTTTTTATATATTTAGAACTCAGTTTTATTTACTATATAGATAATACTAAGTAGAGTGCGGCTCCCTACTGGTTAAGTATATAATCTAATTAAATGTAACTCTTAGGATATAATATTATATAATAAGTAACTAATATAAAGAATAATAGAGGATATTGGAGCCTCCTAGGATATTCCTATAAGTAATAACCTTATAAGTAAACTGCTTCAGTAGTAGTTGTAGTATACTTTAAGCTCTCTCTACTAGAGGATTAATAAGTTCTTATATAAATTAGTAAAATAAGATACTATAGTAAGTAGTAACTTCCAGGTGGCTACTATAATAGACATTTCTAGCTTATATTAGAATGCTCTAGTAACCCCCAGAATAATGTCTATTAGGATGACAGCCTTTAAGGTTAATAATATTATTATACTCCCACTGGTAGCTAACCACTAGAGGAAGCTTCTTCCCCTACTCCTAAAGTTTTTAGGTAAGCAGAAGGAATATTAAGTGTGGGCCTAACAGATAAAGGCTAAGCTTAAGATTAACTACTACTTCTTTAATAGTAATGAGGAATATTAGTATCTAATTTACTCCTACTTAGACTTTAGTCCTCAGTAGGTAGTTAAAACCTTCTATATAGTGGGAAAGCTAGAAAACTCCTATAACCTAAATGATTTTATAGATTATCTAGATAAAACTTATCTAGATCCTAACAGTCAGCCTTATACTATTACCTAGCTATAGAGTTTCAGATAGAAGGAAAATAAATACTTAATTATCTTTCTATTTTAATTTAAAAAAACTCCAACTGACACTAGAGAGTATATATAGCTAGATATAATCTAGATCTCCCTACTGGAGGCTACCTTACTTCCCCACTTTAAGAAGCTACTTATTATAGTTAACCTTCCTATAGAGTATAGATTTTAGTTATCTAAAGTTTAAGATATAGCTTAGAAACTTAAATATATAAAGGGGGTATCAATATACTACTAGCTACCCCACTAGAGATCTGCCGCCTGTAATATAGAGGGTGACATTATAATAACTAGGGTAGTTAAGAAATAATAATAATACTAAAGCTCTAGTAGCTTCTCTTCTACCTCTGAGGAACGCTCTAAGGACCACTAGGATACCTACTAATACTTTAAATACAGTAAAAAAGGCTATATCTGCAGGAACTATAGATCCTGAGAGTATAAGAAGACTGGTATAAAGGTTGTGAAGGTTATAGCTACTCTGGATTATACTGGAGATAACTAGGGGGATAATACTACCTCACCTAGTGACAGTAAGGATTCAGAAAAAGAGTAACTCTAGAGTAAAGTTAGGCTCTAAAGCTAACTAAGGTGGAAATAATAAAATAGGGAAAATAATAAGAAAAAGAATAAGTAAGTAACTAGTAGTTAGTTACTATTTAGACTAGAATTAATAGAGGTTACTTTATTAATATACTTATTAATATAGGTTATAATATGTATACTATTATTAATACTTCCTTTATAAAGAAATTTTACCTCCTACTAGTTAATAAGTTAAAAAGATAAATAAGGAGATACACTACTAAACTGTCACCTAATAATACCTAGGGGGTAGCTATCCTGATTTTAGAAGTTAGTAGCTATATACAGAAAATCTATACCTATATTATAGAGAGTCTGTAGCTACTTTTATATCTTAAGTAGCTATAGATAAAAGATAATTATATTATTTATAACACTAGAGCCTAATAGATAATATATAGGAAAGGCAGTATAATAGTATATTTAGAATATTAAGATAAATTAGTATAACTTAAGGAGATTTAGTCAGCTTAGCTACTTAATACTAACTTATTTATATTTATTTATTAGTATACTATATAGTATACTAGTGAGATACTAAGCTCCTACTAGGTTATATCTGTTAGTTTAGTGGATATTAAGAAGGTGTTAGCTCCAAAGATAGAAGTAAACCTAAGAGATTATATCTTTATGAATATTTTAAAGAAATTCCTAAATCTTTTCTATCTAGATTCAGTATACTAACTGCCCCCCAGCTAACTAAAAATAAACTACTATATCCTATTAATCTCTAATAAGAAGAAATAGAAACTAGACTTCCTATAGAGACCCCTCTATAATATATTATAGGAGGAGCTTCTAGTACTTAAGAAGACCCTAAAGGATTTACTTAATAAGGAATTTATTAAAGTAAGTAACTTCTCTACTAATACTCTAGTCCTTTTTATAAGAAAGTTAGATAGAGGAATATATTTCTATATAGATTATAAAGCTTTTAATACTATTATAAAGAAGGATTATTACTTCCTCCTCCTGATATTAAAAACCCTCTAGAGAATTACTACTACCTACTAGTACATCAAGCTTAATATTATTACTATATTCTATAAGATTAGAATTAATAAAGTAGATTAGGAGAAAATAGCTTTTTAGATATATTATAGCTTCTTTGAATAGGTAGTATACCTTTTTAGACTTACTAATACTCCTACTATATTTTAACAGTATATTAATAGTTACTTACGATAGTTTCTAGATAATTTTATTATAGTATATATTAACAATATTCTTATTTACACTAGTAGCTTACAAAAAGAGTATAAAGAGAAAGTTTATTAGATATTTAGCTACCTTACTGACGCAGGTTTTAAGTTAGATCCTAAGAAGTATAAGTTTTTAGTTACTATAGTTAAGTATATTAAGTATATTATAATAACTAGAAAAAGTTTCTCTTATAATCCTAAGAAGTTAGAAGCTATTATTAATTAGTTTCCTTCTAGCTTACTAAAAGATATTTATAATTTCCTTAGGTTTATAAACTACTATAAGGTTTTTATATTTTAGTATAGTATTATTATAGAGCTTTTAAACTACCTAACTTAGAAGTTAGTTCCCTTTAACTGGGGACTAAAATAGTAGGAGGTTTTCCTTATATTAAAATAACTTTTCGCTATAAAACTAATTCTATAGATATTTAATCCTAATACTCTAATAATAATAGAGATAGACTATTTAGAGTATACTCTGGGAGGTATATTAACCTAAGCTGATAAGGCTAGAGTGAGGTATTTAGTAGCTTTCCACTCTTAATATCTAATCTCTATAAAGTTTAATTACTTAATCTATAATAAGGAACTCCTTACAGTACTAGAATATTTATAAGTATAGAGGGTGGAGCTGTAAAGTATTGGGAGGTTTAAGATCCTTACTAACTATAAGGATCTTAAGTATTTTATAAAAAAATAATAGCTTACAGAGAGGTAAAACTAGTAGGTAGAGGAATTATCTTAATATAACTTTTATTTTAAATACTAGTTAGGTATCTAGATAGTAGCTTCTAATACTCTCTCCTAGAGGAAATAAAATACTTCTAAAGAGTAGGATAATAAGAAGTAATAAGGATAAATAATATAAATTATTCTGGATACTATTATTCCTATAAAGCTCTAGGTAGGATATATAAGTATTATTAGTATCTAGGTTTTTAAAGGAAGATTAAACCTATAAGAGATATAGAATTATACTATTAAGAGAAACTCTTTATACTAATAAATCTTTATAGTAATATAGTAGGGGAAATATAACTTCCCCCCTAATTTCTATATTAAGGTTTAGATTACTAAGTATATTATTAATATATTAGGATAGCTTACTTTTAGAGAAAAACTTTAGATACTAAATAGTAAAAAGAGTAATAGCCTCCTTAATAAGCTTAAGATTAAGTTAGTATAGAAGTTATATAATTTCTCCCCTGTAAGTTACCTAAAGTATAATAGTATATTAGAGATTATAAGCTGATAGTTTTATTAGTCTAGATAGTTATAGAATGTCTACTAATTTATATATAATTATAATATATATAAAGATATTTATATCTAAAAGTAAGCTAAGAAGGGATTCCTAAAATTTCTACTGCTACCTAACTAATTATACTCTAATCTATTAATAGATTTTATTACTAACTTACTTCTTATAAAAAAATAAAGTAACTATTACCTCTAGGTTATTATTAATTAACTAAATAAAATCTCTATATTAGAGGAGATAGATATAATAAAAGTAGAAGTATATATCTAGTAGTTTCTTAGTTACTACTATACGTTCTATAGAATATTATATTCTATTATAAGTAATAGAGAGTCTAATTGAGTAAGTTACTTCTAGAAGAAATTCTGTAAGTTAATAGATATTATATACCTACTAAGTATTAGTTATTACTTACAGACTAATAGGATTATAAAATAGTATAATTAAGAGATCTAAGTGGTTTTGAGGGTATTTACCTACTAGTCTCAGGATAATTAGAGTAACTTACTACTTATTATATAGTTAGCTTTCTATAACTAGTAGTATAGTATAATAGAGATTATATTTTTCTTTATAGATTATAAGTATTATATTAACTTTATTTTAGTTACTAAAGAGTGTATAGAATTACCTAATAGTAGTGAGACTATAACTTACTAGCTGGTTAAGAGAATATAGTTAGTAATAATATATATCTATATAGAGATAGCTACTATTTAGTAGAGGTTAGAAGTTTAGATAAATAAGATTTAGTCTCCTACAGATTAATATTAAGTTAGTAATAAAGTATAGTTAAATATATCTAACTATAAGTTACTAAAGTTAAGCTGAAAGTTAGCTTAGCTATATTATAAATATATAATAGTGAAGATCTTCTTACTGTATATTATAAAGCTAGATACCTTAGGGTCTATTTACTTATAATTCTATATAGATTTACTCTGGAGAGCTACTACTAATTTATTACCTAGGTAGGTTATAGTTAATAGCTAGCTACTACTACTAGTGGATAATAATAAGGAGGTTAAATAGCTAGTTAAAAATATTCTTACTGTGAGGATATACCGAGTGGGGAGAGGATATTAATAAGAGGCTCTCATTAAATAGGAAGAGTATATAAACCCTATATGGAAGCCTATTAATACTATTATAGATATAGTAGCTCTGGAGTAGTATAAGGCGACATATAGGCTGATTATGGATAATAATAGAGATCTAACCTACAGCCTCCAGCTGGGCGGCAGCTAGAGAGGAGGGAGGTAATATTATAGGCTATACTCAGATGTCCGGCCAGGGCTATACCTAGGCATCCGAAGCTAACCCCCTCCCTCGGGTGGGGCCCCAGTGGGCCCTATATAGCACCATATATGCAGACTTTTCCACGCACTCGTGAAAGCTTCTCTTTTACTCCTTAGTTCTAAATAAACAGTATTTTACGCCACCTTCCGGTTAAACAAACCCAGGTCCAGCCCTTCACAAATATAACCTTAAAATATTTATTCTGAGGAATAATAAGATATAGAAATATAAAACTAGTAATTACCTAATAATTAGTTAGCTTATAAGGAGATACTAAGTGATAGGAAACTTACTGTCAGCTTAGCTAATAGAATTATAACCTATAGATATATACTACTTACTAGTTTCTGAAGTGTAGAGTAGCTAATATTATAAATTATATAGAGGGTATTTAGCTTCCTGAGTTTATATAAGTGAGAAATATTAATATTCTTACTTAGGATAAAGTAATTATACTGAGATATAGTAGAAGAGGGTTAATTATAGATAAAGTAAAGTGGAAGCTAGAGAGTTATGGATGAGGGAGAGAGATAGAGTAGGTAAGAGTTAGAGGAGGTACTTTTATACTTCTCACTGTGGTGAATATATAGTTATAGCTAGTAAATTACTGAAAACTAGACTAGTTATAGAGAAGGAATTCTTTTATCTGAGGGGAAGATAATACCTCTCGAGTGAATTAGTTAAGAGCTATATATTCTTAAGTTTACAGGCTATTTAACTAGATACTTTCACTCTCTAATAATATTTTAACTTTCTCTCTCTTAATATTAATATTAATATTCTAAACTCTCTAAACCTATTAAGATACTTACCTTAATGAAAATATCTATTATTACAGGCTTCGTTAATTTTATAGTTTAGACCTGTAAATTACCTCTATATTACTCTCTTAACTTTCTCTCTGGTTTTTATCTACTTAGTAATAATTTTCCTTCGTAATACTATAAGTTTAATGAAGTTACTTACTCCCGACGATATATGCACCTTAGGTGTTAATTAGTGCTGCTAGTAACTTATAGAGTTAGGAGCCTCCTGCCTGCTTCCAGATCTGAAAGCTAGGATAGAGCTACTACTAATAATATCTTCTAGAAGCTAGTTTTATTAAGAATACTTAAGGAACTATAATAACTAACTTCCTCTTTAAGTTAGTATCTATAATAAATAACCTGCTAACCTTAATATTAACTTTAAACTACTAATAGATAAGTTTTTTTACTAGTTTAAGTTAGAAAGTATTATAGTAATAGAGTTCTTACTGGATTACTTCTAACTAATAGTAACTTAGGATAATTATGCTATAAATGCAGATAAGCTTTCAGACTACTTTCCTGGTCTCTATAACCTCCTTAACTAAATTAAGTGGCAGGAAGGACTAATTTAGGAAACTTAGGGTGTAAGTTTTACTTAAGTAATATAAGACTATATAGTAGATATTCTAGTTTGCTGCGTTGAAGCTAATAATAACCTTCAGGTAGTAGTAATTTAGTATAGGAAAGAGTATAGGCGAGAGTGATTTATTATCTTATTTTTCCTCTACAGGTAAGGTAGTATTTTAATATAGATAGGTCTTCTTATAGACTAATAATAAGGCTGTATATAATACTATAACATATAGTGGTCCGATAAGTAAGGTAAGGGGAGGTTTATTTTTACGTTAATATTTGCAGATTTATATATAGGAGGAAGTAGAGCTAAGCTATAGTATTTAATAGCTAGATAAACTTATATTATATTAATCTCTAGCTACTCTAAGTGGGTTTTACTAATAGTCTTTTTAGACTGGATATAAGAAATCCTCACTATTAGCTGGATCCCACTTAGAGGTTGTAACTATAATAATATACTGGCTGCTTAGTAAGAGAAACTTGCTTAGGAGTTTCACTTAGTTATTCCTAGTAGCTTAGTATTAGTATTAGATAGGATAATGTAGGAAGTATAGGATGTAAAGTATTATCCAGATAATAAAGCTAATAAAGATAAGTAGATATAGCAGATTTAGGGTAATCTAGTTAAGTATTTTAACATCACTCTGGCTAAGATAACTATACTAATATTAGTGTCAGTATTAATATTAGTATTGGGTTTTATTCCAGTAAATAAAGTATAACTGATGCTAGAACCCTCTGAAAAGTATTTATAGACTCTGTAGCTACTTATTAAGCTTAACTTTTTGTTAAAGTTAGTCTGCGACACGATCTAGTGTGCTGTGTATAGAGGTAAACTTCTGGAAGTGCAGATTAGTAAGCTGCTGTAAGTATCTATAAGAAGCTATAAGTAAAGGAATAGGAATATAGAGAGATTATTCTACCTTATTCCTAGCTTCTATAATTAGAGATATAATAGAGAGCTTTATTTTATTAAAACTGACAGACTAAAGCTTATTATTAAGGTACTAAGTAAAAGGCTGAAGCTTACACTAAATAATAAGTATCCTTTTATAGTAGAAAATTAGTATATAGATAGTGAGAGTTTATAGAGCTATTTCCTGGGTTACTACAGTATGGGCTTAGGAATTAACTATTAAGACTCTATAATATAATAATATATAGTTAAAGAAGGTATCTACTTATATAATGTTAAGAGTATCCTACAGATAGAAGAATACTTAAACTTGTAGGAGCTGGATATTTTTCTTCATGCAGGTCTGTAAGGAAGCTTTACTATCTGTTGGTCTGCTGGGATAGCTAATTTATAGTATTTAGAAGGTAGCTATAATACTAATAGCAGTTTTTTTAAGTATAGTTAAAGAGAAGTGAGTGACTTAATAACTAACCTATAGGATATGGATGTTACTATATTCCTTATTAGTAATAGTGATATATACTAGGTAAACCTTATAGTTAATTAGACTAATAGTAGAGTTTATTATTCTAATTTTATATGGGAAGACTTTAGTAATGATTGTTTCGTTAAAGTAGTGAACTAGCTGTTATAGTTCTACCTTAGTGCTGGCGTGTCGCTAGATATGATTGAACTGCTGCAGGTGAACGTTTAAGTGGCGTCTATAGACCTTCAGTATAATTTATTTATCTGTAGTTTTTAAGTGGTAGAATAGTTTAGAATCTTTATTTAAGATAGAGTTTTTAATATTATTAACTCTCTATAATACTTATCTAATAAGTAGCATTAGTAACCAGATAAGGTTCCCTTAGTCTTACGCTAGAAGTTAATTATTAGTAATATTTTAGACTCTATACTAATATCTATAGGAATCCTCCCTTATAACTAGTGATACAGACTTAGAATGATTACTAACTTTTCAGATACTTATTACTAGTTTTTAATACTAATCTATTATAGTTATTAGGAGGGTATTTGCAGGCTTAAATACTAACCTAGTTTAGTATACTATAAAAGTCAACTATACTAGAATATAAAGAGATAATATCAGGATTATAGTAAATAGCCTAAAGTAGGTCCTAATAACTTAATCCTACTTCTTTAGTAGTAGTCTAGTGAAGCTTAAGAGTCAGACTTCTTTCGTGTGGTCCTCCTGGATCTACACCTCTAATACCTATTTACTATACTCTCCTAGCGTTAGTATCTTATCTATTAGGGTAAATCCTACTGTAAGCTGATTATTTCAGGCTATAAAACTTTATATAACCTTCTGACTATATAAAAGAATAATTTATATATTAGTAAATTAATTGCTAGGCTTAGATTAAATAGAATACTTCTGCTAGCTCTACTGTTTATATATTTTTGCGACCGCTATAATAGGGAGGATAACTGCAGTTAGTCTAAAGGCTACTTTAGGATAACTATTAGTATACGCATGACGAGCAAATAAGGCTAACCAGCAGAGATGAGGTGATAGAAGAGGATATACTGGAATAGCTAGAATAGAGGTAATTAAGATGCTATAGATAGTTTTGTTAGACTTACGACGTAGGGTTTACTATAAGTCTAAGGGGAGGATTATAATAAGCTTAGGCTTCAGCCGTAAGCCTTAGTTATTATATAAGCAGTATGCATATACAGGCTGTAAGTTTATATCTGTAACGCCAGACTTAAGAATAGTAGCAGTATATATAGAATTTACATACTATACTACCCTATACGATCTGGAGTACTACTTTTGCGATTGAGGTGCTATTTGCGCCGTAGATCTGCGAATATGGCGCTCTTAATTTGACATATTTTTCTAGATTTTTCCCCCTATTTTCTATTGCTGAAGGATTGGGCTTAGGGGAGGTTGTTTTGTTTTGTTTGTTTAGTTGTTTCAGCCTAAGCGGCTGGCGCCCATTTCAGTATATACTATATAACTCAGTATAGGGGATAATAATATAAAGTTATTATTACTAAAGTTTTTACTTTATGCTATAGTAGTTACCTTACTCCGCTCGTAATATAATAATAACTTTATACTATATAGAGGGTTAGGGTTCAAATCCCACATAATACTAAGTTATACCTCTCTAGGTTCACTACTACGCCCGACTGTAGTAAATATATATAGGTTATTCTTACCCCCTACACTACTACCTGGGTTTCCCTATATTATATCTAACTATTACTACTTAGTCCTCAGTATAAGAATATACCTCTTAGAGGGGAGATATAGTATTATATTCGCTACGGTTAGTTCCTATAGGTATATACTATATAATTCAGTATAGAGGATAATAATATAAAGTCGTTATTACTGAAGCTTTTACTTTATGCTATAGTGGTTACCCTACCCCGCTTGTAATAAGGAAGTATTAGAGATAGTTTATTATAAGTCTCAGACTATTCTAAATTAACTTACTTCTAGATTCTATTTATAGTAGTATATCTCTTAAGGATATTCAATTAGTTAAATTAGTTATAATCTAAATGTAACCTCTAGGTTCTAGTAGTGGGGTCTATCTTAATATTACTAATAGCTTCTAAATAATTTTAATCTCTATTATTATATGCTTTTTAGGCTCTCTAGTGTTAGCTGTTGACGCTCCTTAGGTCTCTCCTGCTTCTTCTTATTACTTTTAATACCTCCTTCTCTCTCCTGAACCCTCTGGAAACTCTAGAGTCGTTATTATTATTAGAATCTCCTAGATAGGTAATAAAATAGAGTTTTAGAAGCTAGAGTTTAAAGTCTTTCTGTAGCGTTTTTTTTTAGTTAATAGTTTTCTTGACTTTAAATATAATCTGAATATATCTCTTCCTTAAAAGTTAATAGTTTATAGTTATAATTCCTAGTAATACTCTATATTTAGAAGCCTCTCTCAAATTACTTAATATATAATATTTACCTATAAAACTATAATAACTATAATAATTAGTATCTCTAAAAGTTAGATTTTAGCTTAATTTTTACCTTTTTAGTAGTTTAATATTATAAAGTTTAATATAAAGTTATAAACTGTAGAGCTAGCTTCTAAGTTAGGTAAATTATTAAATATTAGTCTAAACAGATTACTATTAATATCTTTTTATAATATTAATTAAGGAGAATCTAGTAGTATAATTTCTAACTGAAAATATCTATTTATTATATAGATAATATTATTTAAAGTATTAATAGTAGTTTTAAAGTTAATTTTAACTTTCTGTAAGTTAAGAGTAAAGTTAGTTATTTAATCTAATTATTATCTTCTAAATTTCAAGATATTAGATTAAAATAGTTAATTTCCCTTTAGTAACTAAGTTTATAACTATTAACTTCTAACTACCTCTAGTAAATAAAATTTATTTAGATATAATAAGTATATTAGTTAAACTGATACTCTAGCCTAGTGTGGTATAATCTATAATTTATAAGTGATATGGATTTACCAGGATCCCTAGTTAGTCATAAAGCTATATAGCTATACCAGTTTCGGGTGGTTTGGCGTATGACTAATAGCTATAGCCCACGGGTTGACACATGTCCTGAGATGGGAGTGACTCAGGGACAACTCTTGGTAAAACAGACAGCCGTTCAACTCCTCAACAAAGAACGGCTTCTAGCGGCCCTCGTACCGGACGGGATTGGATTTTCTCGCAGACTCAGAGTTCAAGTGTGTACATGTACAGTAAGCGCTTCTCTCTGCAGAAAAGAAAAGTCGCAAGCGAGGCTCGGGCAAGCTAGCTTACTGCACGAAGCTCATTTGAGCTCAAGCTGGTGATCCTCAACAAGTTGCCCCGTCTACATCCCTCCCTGTACGGTGTACGAAGTAATATCGTCTTGTCGATTCACCCAGCCCCTCGCAAGACCGCCCATCATAGCCTGCCCCCCTAGACCTAAAATTGACCGCTTTGACCGACGCAACACGCCGCTTTCGACGGCATCAAGCAGTGATTCCTGCTTCGCCCCCCCTTCAAAAACTAGACGTCATCGCTAGCACCAAACCTCTCAGCGAACCAACGTTTCAGACAATTCGGAGCTACCCAAGAAGTCTGGTCCAGAACGCAGTCTTTTTTGTCTCCCTCTAGCACTATCAGCTATGCGCATTTGCCGGCTCGCGCTTGTTCACGGTAGGAGCCATACTTTGGGCTTAGCTCGCGTGCCTCTTGCCGGTGGCTAGGGCCGGTGACGTAGCAGACGGGACGTAGTGTACCTGGCTGGAAACAACTCTGCGATAATACAAGAGCTTCCTACTGCTCTGATGCGGTCCCATCCAAGCCTGCACTTGGCTGCTTCTTCGGAGCTTGTGCGCGCTCTCCGTCGATCCCACACACTGCTCATCGGTCGTCGCATGGGACCTGTCACCTGCTCGATAAGGCTCACGTTTTCGCCTTTGTCCGGCCATGGGTGTCTCCAACTCCATCCTCATCAAGGACGTGAAGATATTCGACGGGACCAAGATTATCGAGCGAGGCCACGTCTTCGTCGTGGATGGCAAAATCGCACAGGTCGGCAAGGGAGACTTCAACGGCGAGCTCTCCACCGGAATCACAGTCATCTCGAAACCGGGCGATACCCTCATACCCGGCCTGATCGACGCACACATCCACGCCTTATCCGGCAATGTCGACAGTATCGAGCAATCCTTGCGCTTCGGCGTCACCACAGTCTGCGACATGCACAACGACCCGAAAGACAATGCCAAACTGAGAAAGGTCGGTGTCACCGAGTCACGAAACTGCAAGTATTGCACCCGAACTGACAAGCACAAATAGTTGGCGAGCGAAGATTCAAACAAGTCCAAATACGCCGACTTCAAATGCGCGGGCCTCGGCGCCGTCGTCCAAGGCGGCTGGCCCAGTCGAGCGAAGAAGAAAGAGTCTGCAAACACACCATGCGGGAACCGCATTGTCGACGAGATCGCTTCGACAGTACCGATGCTCTGCAAACCAGAAGACGCCGAGCCCTTTGTCAAGCAGCAGATTGAAGAGAACGGGGCGTCGTATATCAAAACGTTCCATGAACTAGGCGACAGCCTCGGAACAGACCTGCCTCAACCCCCGATAGATATCCAAAAGGCCGTCGTTGCGGCCGCCTACAAACACGGCGTCGCAACAATAGGCCACGCATTCAACTACGCCGGCGCGATGGACCTTCTCAGGGCTGGCGTGGATGGGCTGAGTCACATGTTCCTCGACGAGCCGCCGAGCGACGATTTCGTACAGTTGATGCTGGACAACGACGCGCACTGCAACCCGGCTCTCGGTTTGTGTGCCTCTCAGACGGACGAGGGTCAGGAGGCGCAGCTGGCGTACTTCCGGGATCCCTTTGCGCAAAAGGCGCTCATCCAGAAAGAACCGACACAGCCGCTGGGTTTGGCTGCCGGTCAGAAACCCCAGGCCAGCGTCGCGAATGCCTATTCGAATACCAGGGCGTTGTACAAAGCAGGCGTGCCAATAATCGTGGGAACCGATGCGGCGGGCAAGGGTTTGGGGCTGCCCTACGGCTTGGGCATGCACATGGAGATGCGCGTCCTGGTCAAAGAGGTGGGCATGTCCCCTATCGATGTTCTCAAGTCGGCAACGTCAATCACGGCCGAACGGCTCAAGTTCCACGATAGGGGGACTATCGAGCCTGGGAAGAGGGCAGATTTGGCTTTGGTGCAAGGCGATGTGGTGAAGATTCTTGCCGAGGAGGAAGGCAAGTGTATTCCGATCTACGCTGTTTGGAGAGAGGGTATTCTCGCATCAGCTGTCTAGATGCTGATCCCAAGTGCTCTGTTTGTATACGAAACGAGACGCATCCACGTCGGGGATAGCACAAATGCTGTGAAGACATTTATGAGGCAGCGGTAGTAGTTTCGACAAGACTTTTGACTTGTCTACGAGAAATATTAAGTCATCTCACATCTAACACTTTAATGTTGCAATCTGAGCCTCTATGCTTACCCTCGTTTTGAAAGGTAATTGGTAACTTATACAATGTTGACTTACTTTCTCGGGTTTCACAGCCTCTTTGTGCGAGAATGGCAATTCCGACTTACAATTCATTTCACCTAGCAGAATGTGACCATCGATGTGTAACTACTTACTTCACTCTGCGCATTATTGATACGGCTAGGCGGTTAAGCTTCGATATTCACCACTCCGAACCGTTTGTTTCCGCAAATCTCAACTCTTACTCGTCACTCTCCAAGTTGTCACGACACTCTGTATTACACCTAAACAGGAAAAAGTTTAGGTAAAATATATTGCCGAGTACGGATGGAACGTAGAGGAAATGGCAGTACACAGCGTAACATCCATCATCTCCGTTCCCCCGGACTCTTTCAAGCAAGCTGCGTCACTGCAATAGTCTCTGGGCCCTTCCTTACGGCCGGACCGGTAGTCATAATTTAGATGGTCATGTCCATCTCTCACTTGAAAGGCAACTTTCGCCGACACGACGAACAGCGACCTCGGTCTACTTTCGTGGCTGGGGTGAATGAAAGAAGGTCACCGCGGGCTCTTGTGAATGCGACTCGCGCGTGCTGTTGCTGACTGTTCACGCCTGATCAAAGGTTCTTCGGAAATCGCCTCAGAGCATAGCTGTTGTCGACGCATTCTAACTCGAACCCAAGGTAGGTGAGGTATTGTTTACTCTATTATCACCGTGGCTAGGTGCGAGATGTAGACTGGTTTGTTTGACATGTAGACTCGCTGTAGAGTTGCTAGTACATGATGTATACTTACTGGCTTGAGAATTAACCTTGGTGCTATTAGACTAAGACTTATTCCTATTAGAATACGACTTATTGCTATAATATATAGACTCACTAGTATGGCTCAATGCATCTGTGAAACAAATAGACTTGATTGCCTCTATGCACAATCGAAATGATATATACAAGAGAAATTTTGAAAACAAGCCACGGCACCCTTGCCATCACCACAACAGCCGCAACATTTCCACTACAATAGCTTAAGAGCAGGTGCCGAACAGAGGCTGGCAGCCAGTTCCGCAGTGCGCGGTAGTGGTGCCGCAGAAGCCGTACTCGCTGCAGCAGTTGCTCCCGGGGCAGGTGTACCTGTTATCACCGCCGCAGGAGCTGTCGGGGCTCACGCCGCCGCCGGTAGCGGCACTCTGAGAGGCAGCGGGCGCGCTGGCGGCGGGGGTACCGGAGGACGCCGGAACCGCAGCGCCGCAAGTGCCGAAGAGAGGCTGGCACCCGGTACCGCAGTGACCGGAGGTGGTGCCGCAGAAGCCGTACTCGGAGCAGCAGGTGCCGGTAGGGCAGGTGTAACCGTTGGCGCCGCCGCAGGAGCTGTCTGGGCTCACGCCGCCAATGGGAGCGGCGGTCTGGGAGGCGGCGGGGGGGGCGCTGCCGGACGGGGTGGTGTTAGCGGAACCGCCGGAGGGAGCGGGGCCGGCGGGGCCGGCGCAGACGCCGAAGAGGGGTTGGCAGCCGGTGCTGCAGTAGGCCTGGGAGGAGCCGCAGAAGCCGTACTCGGAGCAGCAGGAGCCGGCCGCGCAGACGTAGCCCTCGGAGCCTCCGCAGGCGCCGTCGGGGCCGATGACGCCGGTGGGGGTGGCGGTGCTGGTGATGGAGACGACGACCCTGGAGGCGGTGGCGGTGGGGGTGGAGGTGCGCTTGGTCTTGTACCAGTTGGCCTCCGGGTCGCCGAGGCACTCGCCGACGGTGACGGCGCGGAGACCCTTCTCCTTGATGACGCGGAGGAACTCGGGGACGAGGTACTCGGCGGTGTTTTGGTGAACCTAGGGAAAAGAGGGTTAGTTGGTGGGAAGAGTGGGAATGATGTGGTGGAAATCGCTTTACCTCGTGGGCCAGGGCGATGGAGCCACCGGCGTCGACGCCCTTTTCGAAGATGCCGACGCTGGTCAGGTTGCCGAGGGGCTGGTTGTAGGCGTAGTCGAGGGAGTCGACGTCGGCGTGGATGACGTGGTACTCGAGGGCCTTGAGGATGGAGAGGGTGTTGTCGTTCCAGCTGAAGAAGGGAGGACGCATGTACGTGGGGTACTTCCCAACGATGTTGATGAGGGAGTCCTCGAGGCTGGTCATCTCGGGGATGACGTCGGCGTCACCCAGGGTGGAGAGGTCAGGGTGGCTGAAGGTGTGAGAGCCGATCTGGTGGCCGTCGGCAACCATGCGCTTGACGACGTCCTGGAAGTTGTTGATGTCGCCAAAGTTGTTGCCGTTGACGAAGAAGGTGGCCTTGGCGCCGGCCTCGGCGAGCAGGTCGAGAACGTGGTTGGTGTAAGTGAACGGGCCATCGTCAAAGGTGAGGGCGAAGTCCCCGGGGACGGTGCACTTGCTGATGGGCACACCGAAGGGAATGGTGGTCGCCGGAGCAGTGGAGCTAGGGACCGGGACGGAAGCGGTGCCGTTGCTGCCGGAGGGAATGGTGGTGCTCGGCACGGCGATGGGCTCGGTGGGAAGAGCGGCACCCTGGACGGTGGTGAAGGAGGGAGCCACGCTGGGAACGGAGGTGTTCAGAGGGTAAGGGATGTAAGGGTGAGACGAGGCACCAGGAACCGAAGGCTTGCCCGGGTACGAAGGGTTGCCGGGTATGACGGGAGAGTCTCCTCCGGGGTTGGACGGCACAGGCTTCTCCCCACCCGGTTTGGTCGCCGGGTGAGAGGCGGCAGGCTCCGAAGGCTTTCCGGGGTGAGCCGGGTTATAGTTGCCCTTGCCGGGGTTCTCGGGGGTAGCGGCCTGGCTGGGCTTGTAGTCGGGCTCATCGCCCTTGGAAGGCCCTCCGGGGTGAGAAGGAGTCTGTCCGCCGGGGTTGGAAGGCTTTCCAGGGTTGTAGGGAGTCTCGCCACCGGGGTTGGAGGGCTTTCCAGGGTTGGAAGGCTTTCCAGAGTGAGCGGGAGTCTCTCCGCCTGGGTTGGAGGGCTTTGCGGGGTGAGAGGGAGTCTCGCCACCCGGGTTGACAGGCTTCACGGGGTAAGCAGAGTTGTCACCAGGGCCGGTGGGCTTGGCCGGATAGGCAGGAGAGCCGCCTCCAGGCGCCGAGGGAACGCCGGGAACGGTGGTGTTCACGGGGAACGGAGGGTAGTGGATGGAGGTGGTCTGGCTCTCGGGGAGGTCCTCATCGCAAGTAGTCTCGTTGGACGGGTTGGGCGCGCGGCGGTAGGGAGAAGCAGCAGCTCCGGCCACGAGGAGCGTGGCAGCAACGGTCTTGAGATGCATGGTCCGGAAGGGTGTATGTGTTTTGGGGGTATAAAGAGCGACTGATTATTGCAATATTATATAAGAATGACTTTGGTTTGGAGAAACGAGTGACTCTGTCAGACAAACGACTGGCAGTTGGCTAGAAAAGAGAGCAAGGAAGAGGCTCTCAGATAGAACGAAGGACGTCTCATCCATATATGCCAAACCATGATCCGTCCTCGTCCTCGTCTCGTCCTCGTCCTCATCCTCATCCTCGACCTCGACCTCGACCTCGCCAAGCCTGCGTGGCTTTTGCCCGTCTCCCATCCACTCCCCCCCTACCCATGGACATGCGTGAAGTTCGCGCTAGCACCCCTCAAGTTCATCCTGATTTAATTGCCAAGATCAACTGCCAAGGCTTCAAATCCCAACTGCCAAAACACACGTCGAGTCATGACAGGGGACTCTCGCGAGGGCTTGCACCGCCTGGCGATGGAAGAGAAAAGAAACGAGGCCGGCTGAGACTCGGCGGACGCACTGTGGTCCGGCTGGCCGGGAAATGGAAGAGTCCAAAGCCCATAATTAGATGCATGGGTGGGAGATGGGTCAACTCGAGGGTAGGCTACTACTTGCAGTAGTTCCATGCAAGTCTGGATATCGAGTAATTTGTCCTTTTTGGTCTTTTTTCTTCGGGCCTTATCTAGGTGTTGGTGTGATGTCTATGGCCATGTTGAAAGCCATCAAACATGACATTCGTTGATGATGCACATCAACAGATATTCCATGCGGTTAAAAATCGTAAAGAAATCCCGAAGCCGAGCTTATTCATGGTAGAGACCGTGTGCCCGCTTTGCCTTCAACACGAGGGTGCCAAGGCCATCAATGCCAGATGGCGGCGGGTCTCTCTTCTCAAGGGAAACCCAGTCGAGGCACCCAGTCGAGGGCATGTCGTTGCGACTTCATTTACATCGGCGGATAGATACTATGGCAGTAATATACAACAGCCTCTTTGCCAGGTCGCCGCTGCTGAAACCTTCCACAGTTGTTCTTGGTATAATTTCAGTAGCCTCAGGTCGAGCCAATGCCCATCGAGCATGACTCGGCGAGCCGTCCACTCGGCCGTCCTTATTCACTTGGCTGGATGGGACGGCAGCCGTGATTGTCCCGAAGGCTCCGGCACTTGCCCGTCCTCTCTATTGTCTTGCTCGTTTCGGCTGTGATATCGTATAATATACACCGTACCCAAGGAGACAGAGTCATCCCTGCCGGAAGGCCGCCGCGCGCGGAGTTGTCCACGAGACGAAGCCATGACCACTTGACTTTTACGAAGGTTTAAACACTGGGACTAGTTATACAAGTTAAACGGCGCCCCTCTCCGGCGCCGGAGACGTCTTACGTAGGACAATATCAGAGTGTGGCGATCGTATCCCGCGGGTGCTCTAATTGAGCTTCGGGCCTGTTTACCCGTTTCCGTAAGTCAAATTGGCCATTAGACCACCCGAAGCTTCTCCTGAAATGTGTATTTCACCGGGAGGAATTCAAGGCCGTTGAGGCCGTTGGGATATTCTGCCACGAGCATCATCAGGAATCAACGAAAAGGTCAAATTTCACCCTCGTCGGGACAGATTCCGGGCGGCTGCGCAGACAGCTTAAACGATACATGAGAGACATCTCCCTGCTGCGTACGGAGGTAGCCTTCGAATGTTTGGGCCAGGGTTCTTGGCCGATCGACGCTGCATTCTGTCAGGGGTGGGACAGGGATCGGCTGCTTGTTTGTTGGAGCAGAGCCCATCATCAGCACAGGCGCGGCGTTCGATTCCGCCAGCAGACGGGGGAGGGAGTCCTTGTCATCGTCACCAATCTGAGCTGCGATGGCTGTGGGAGAACAAGCACACATTCCCAGCGCGGAGTCGTTTCTGGGGCTGTTGAGCCCAGCTCGCTTCCGGGCGTTCGAGACCTTGGGTCTATGGACAATGGGTAATATATGCAGCAGGGCCTGACTTGAGAATTTTCCCCATTTTCAATCTCCTCCTGAGAAGAAGCAAACCTTCGTCCAACCGCAGACTCTACGGACTCACAGAGTATGTACCCCTGGTATCGAGTCGTCACCGCCGCCCCTTTACGCTTCACGGACATGCAGAGTACTTTCTACGCCCTTCTCATATCGCCCGGCTAGCGCATCTCTGCCACAGGCTGTGTGAGTGTCCATCTTGGCGCGTGGAAATCTCACGCCATGGGGCCGGTGGGGGTGACGTGCGCAAACAAGGTCGCATCAATGCGCCGCCGACCTCTAGACGCTCCTCAATTACAGCCTGGATGTTCCCTCTCGACTGAATCTGGCATTTCCCTGCGGATTTACTCTGTAGCATACTTTAGTATCCGTACCCCGTACTGGTAAAGACAACCGAGCAGTGGATGGCTGGCTTCCTGGCTTGCGTGGTCAAGAGGAGCGTCTTCAATGGCATCCATTGTGGCCAAATACGCAGCAGAAAGCATTGTTTACATTATTCACGCTCGGGTGCTTCTAGTCCGAACCACCGTAGGATCACCGAGGAGATCCATGGCTAAGAGGCTGAAACCCACTAATCTCGCAGTCTAGCGTACGAATCACTGCTTTGTCGACGCCGATGTCAGGTCACTCTTGGGAGCTGATATCTGACAGCGACCAGGAAGAGTTTCCTCTTCGTCTACGCCCAAGACATTTGCCAGGCTGCCAGGGTAGCATGCGGCGTATATTGAGTCTTGACAGCCAGCGGGGACCCCAAAGCCAGCGCCTCGGACTCGGCCAAGATGAAGCGAGCATCTCCCACCGTCTTGGTTCCGAGACACCCGAGACAGCTCCTCGGCCATGATTCCAGAAGAGACATCGCGCTGTCTGTTAAAAGCTTGTCTCTTTCCAGACCGGCGGCACGGAAACCAGCCTGCGACACCTACAAGCATGTCAAGGTAGGGGGCGAGACATCGTGTGGTTGCAAGTGGTGCCAGCTGGCAGCTTTGGGGACAGATATGAGAGAGCTCTCCGATGGAGCGAGTCTGACCACGCTTTCCCAGACTAGGTAGTTTGTTTTCGGGTTCCTCGGAATAGAACAGATTCGGTCTTGCCAAGCAGCTACTTCTCCCCTCGAGCTGCTGGTGGAACAGCCAGTGAAGGCCAAGTCAGCCCACGAAGAAGTTGGAAGAGCTGCGCCTCGCCTGGCGCTATACCTTAGTATCGAAACCATCTCGGGTAATCACGGCGGTTGCGCCACAGCAACTCGGTCGCTTACGCTTACGCTTATAATAGCAGGCGGCCGTTTAAGGTACGCTTATGAGTAAGCGAACCGCCAGCTCGGCTCCTACCTTACCAAGCTTTAAGCCCGGTACCTACGGCCATCCGCGGATGGATTGGTAGGCCCGCTTCCGCTCGTCACCCATCGGGCCCGGCCCATCCGGGAGCTCCGTGTTTGTAATCCAGCTTACCTTCTTTGGCCTCTCCGAACCTGCGGAGTACACCGCTCCGGTGCCCGTCGGCCATCTCAAATCTTGTTCCGTCTTCTCTTCTGCCCAGGGATAGCTCCGCGACTCCGCTCCTGCGATATCCAAAAGCCATCCTGGACCGATGCTATGCGGGCAGCTTGACCGACGCCGCGTTGGCCGTCGTTGCGCCCCCCTGCAAGAAGTCGCACGTCAAGGTCCGTCAGCTCACCGAGGGCATCCAGACTTGTCTATACTGCCATGACTTCGATCAGTGTGATGGCGGCCGGCCCTGCATCACCCGCGACCTAAAATGCCCAGGGTTCTGGTCTAGGACTCGTGGCGGTACATCAGCACCTACCTCCAGGCCCTGGGTTCTCTCACGCAGGCTTTCCGTTCTGAGGGGTCCGGCCGCGACGGCCCTGTCCCACGAGGACGAGAACGTCAGTCGCAGCTTGTCCATCGTGGGAGCCTTTTACGCCTGCAGGAACCCGCAGGTCCTGCGCCTCAACGCAAAGGAGCGGAGGGATTTCACCGACACGTGGACAAGGCAGAAGTCGGCCATTGAGAATGAGCTGAAGAAGCCCGAGACGGCCAGGTTCACGGCCGTGCTGCTGAGCTCTCTGTTACTGGCAGCCATTGAGGTGCAACGCTTGTTTCCCCTCGTTTCGGCCAGCGGTTCGGCTGACTAGAGGCCGTTGATGGTTGTGCAAGAAGAAAGGACATTGCAGCGGTGGCTGTCCAGAGTATATGGGTTCATCAAAGTGCACAAGAAGCACAGTTAGATACTGACTCCGTTTGAGAGCGACTTTGGTCCGATTCTTTCGCTTTCTGGAAATCCTGTCGTCGTTATCAAGACACAAATTTCCCGTCGAGCCCCAGGTTGCCCTTAAATCGTGGCCAGCACCGCCAGTTGCGCTACACTCGCCTCACCGTACAGATGCGTCCCCGAATTTACCAAAGGTCAATGCCATGCTCTCGGCACTGTGGCAGTGGGCTGACCGTCTTGCGAGAACGGTATGTATCCAAGCTTCCGTCTTTTGGGACATGCTGACAGTGGTAGGATGATGGTATGGGAACAGAAGACTGCTGGTACTGCACAGCTTCCTGATCCATCACACGACTCAGCCGATAAGTCCAGAGAATCTGTCGACCTCGGAGTTCAAAGTCTGGACATCATCTGCGAGGTCCTCGGTCTTACAATCCCGCATGATTGCGAACCTCAAGGCGGCTCTCCCAGGAACCACAGGACTACGCTTCCATCAGCATCAGTCCGTACTACCACTTGGCACTGGGCCCTCACCGGGCTTTCTCTTAAGCTCAAAGACGGGGCTTGGAGCACTCTGATGTGCGATCTGCCCATCCTGCCATCTCACGTGCTTCACGAACAGGCTCTGACCGCTCTTGGGTGTGTGGAAACGTTGATCGACTGACTAGGTCTCGATTTGGCGTTGTATCTGCCGTTTGCAGACTTTTTGGGGCAAAAGATGCAGACAGACGTGGAACAGCAGCGGATGTTGAAGTTTCTCGACACTGTTCACGGTCGAGCATTTGAGGTGGCCAACGAGTACAGAGACCATCTGCTTTGCAGATGGAAGCCCGTCAACAAGGGCACAGTGGAGCCGATATGCGCAAAGACACACACGTTACCAACAGATCATGTAGGCATATAGAGTTATAGAATGAGGCACCAAAGTGCACTGTTGGATATATCGAGGTTTGTTGCTCGTGAATCCCCCGTAGCATCCAAGCATCTGTCCGGGAGTAAATCACGGAACAGGAGAATGACATGAGAATGAGCATTATCAATTAAGTAGGCATCAAGGTATCAGTCCTCGTCGCGTTCCCCCAAGGCTGACCTTGAGCCTGAGTCGCGGAGTTCGTCCAATCTCAGCCCACTCAAACGACAAAACGAACGAATTGGAAAACTCGGTAAATTTATCGACGAAACGCTTCGACCCTTTTGCGTGCGGCGCCTTGTCGATCAGGTACTGGAACGGCTCCTTCTCCGTGTAGGCCACTTTTCATCTCTGTCCATCACACCAAGGCCTAAACTTGGACTGGACGTGTTGAACCGCGTCCTTGGACTCTGGGTTGGGGATGTCCTCATGGACTTTCGATCAATGTTGGCTACCTAGACAAGACGCACCGCCTGGGCCAGAGCGGGAGGGGGGTTAACGAAGCGTTCCAACGTGACGTAAATCTTCCAACGGAAGGCCGAAATTCTCCTTCCAAAATGAGAGCATGACTTCTCGTGCCGTGACGCTTCGGCGCTTCGGGGTCCCTCTGTTTCGCATACTGGCGATGTATCGTCTTCTCCTCGGCGTCGTTTTGCATCTCGATCGAAAGAAGCTCCATGTTTCCGCCGCCGTCGTAGCAGTCGACCCCGCTCACACCTGGACTCCCATCCGATTGTGCATTCCTAGCTCTTGCATTGATCGAACGGGGCGACGTTGGCGAGGGAAGACTGCAGTCTGCCGACATGGCGCCCTAAAGGAGAATGAGGGAGAGCACCCATTGCGTTAGCCGCATGTGTATTTGGCAGAGGGACGACATGATGTGAGCGTACAACCAGATGGACTTGTTGGACAGAGCAGAGAGTGTCAACGTAGAAGTAGTGGCATGGCAATTCATATAAGATTCTCACCATCTAACCAAGGACTCGAATGCGCTATTCCGGCCGGAGCTGTCTACACTACCTATTTCCTGTCAGTCATCATGTCGCGGTTCTCCATGATTTGGGTAGCTCCCTCTCAAGTCCTTATTTCCAGGCGTTAGCTGGCGCTTTTAAATAGAAACTTCAAGACTAGATATAATTGTGCAGGGATCCCGTCACCTCCGGAAGCACCGAGTGGGTCTTCACGGCGGCGTCGGGGAGATTATCGGTATCTGCAAAGGCGGCTTTCGGAGCCCGAAAAGTTGACAGATTCCCATCAAGGATCGATTCCCATGTTTCCGTCTGTTCACCAGGCTCTCGATCACAAACTTGCATCCATTGCACTCGTGGCCGTGACAGTGTTCGGTATTGTACTACGAGAGGGCATAAACGTCATTATGTTGTGGTAATCTCCGGTGCTGAACTTTAAAGAATCGCGATTGTGTCATTTGCCATGCCGATCAGCAATTTCTTTCACCTCGCCCTGGCACAACCGTCATCAACTCTAGTGAAAATTGTGTAGGGGAACTTTGCGGTTCACTGCCCGCAGCATTCAATGTCACATCACAGTATCCCCTGTGCCACTCCCAGTCTTCTTCTTCTTCTTCTTCTTCTTCTTCTTCTTCTTCTTCTTCTTCTTCTTCTCCTTCTTCTCCTTCTCCCTCTCCCTCTCCCTCTCCTTCTCCCTCTCCCTCTCCTTCTCATGGAACGACCATCCATCATAGGTAGCATTGGCCCCTACACATGATTGCAATCCCTCGTTTGGGCTCGTAACACCTAGACGACATGAGCTTGGCAGGGTAACACAGCATGCCCCTTCAGCCTCTCTTTCCGATAATTGATGTTAAAGCCCCTTCGGCTTTCTGTTTCCATCCACAGGCCTCAACTGGCCTTCCGGTGTGACACAAATTGACCACTATAGTAGAGCCTTGCAGATCTGTCTGAACCGGGGTCACTGCACAGGTCCGAAGGGGGGGGGGGCTATCTAGCTGAGCCTCTCGCCACGATGTTACCGCATGTAGCTACATAGAATACCGCGTAGGTGGGCAGAAATCTGAGCCTTGGTGTCTCCTCTTTCCCAGCAGACTAACGCGTGGACAAAGTGCGAGCGTCCCCAACGTCGAGTCCGTCACACTGGAAAATGTCCGCAGGGTCTCGGCGACCGGGAGACCCACCCGGCGGACGGAGGCTCTGTGGCGCCAGCGTCGCGACATTATTTCCATTTCAAGTAAAGTCGGATCTATCATCTCACGATGGATACTTTCATTGGCCATGACCCCCGGCTAGCCACGAGGAATCTGTGTCTAGGCGAGGCGACTGTTCGTCGTCATTGGTCTCGTGATCCGTTCGGAAGTTGTCCCGCTTACTCTAACAGCAGAAACTGCTTTTCTAGCGCCCACATTGACGTGTACACTCAGCGTCGAGGCCACATCAGCACCAGGCGAGACAGTCAATAACGTATACTTGTATCCGTACAGTATAAGAGTCCCACGCCGTGGCCCTGTAGGCTATGGCGATGATCGTACGCAGTAGGTATTCATGTTACATGTAAACGTCATCATCACCCGTACCAGGGTGACAGGGTCCAGGGCGTCTGAGACTCTGAGGCGCTACTCAGCTACTCAGCTACTCAGTGTTTGCTTCCAGGAAACTGAACCACGACAAGCGTCAATATGAGATGATGTGTGACCGCGGTAAGGCGCCCACGCGGCGCGGTTGAATACCATATTTGATCAAGACTCGCCGAGTCGGCCACCATGTTTCCCGACCCCGGTGTTGGCAGCTGTTTTCCTCTCTTGCACGAGTCGGGGACCCATTCTCGCCGACCCCCCTGCGGACAAGCCGGACTCCCGGAGGAATGGAACGTGGTCACCTCGCATTGAAAGCTATACGATAATACGACCTACTGACACACTCACACACTCACACACACCCTTGCTGAGAACAACGCTCTTATAAGTACCCCGAGGAGCCTTGTCCCGTCTGGCTGTTTGCTGCGATGCCACTCCTGAATCGTATTCCGGAGCCTATTACTTCTATCTTAACTCCTAGCCATAATGGAGTCGGAATTGCCTGACGGTCTCATCTCATTCGGGCCCGATGCCAATTGCACGCTCGCCTTGTGCCCGTTGGAATGGAGCATCCTCCGCTACCGACCCTCCGTGCCCGCGAGCGCCGTCTTCATCGCCTTTTTCGGCGTTGCTTTGATACTGCACGCCGTCCAGGGCATTCGAATGAGAACGTGGGGTTTCATGGGGAGCATGATAAGCGGGTGCATCTTGGAAATCGTCGGCTACATCGGGAGGTTGATCATCTACGACAACCCTTTCAGCTTCGAGGGTTTCTTGATGCAAATCAGTTCGTCACTCCACTTGTCCATTCACCGTGTCTTGCGAGGCTTCGCTGGGTTTCATTCGACTTACACACGCTCGCAGTCTGCATTACCGTGGCACCCGTCTTCTTCTCGGCTGCCATCTACGTTCTCCTATCCCAGACGTAAGTATTCCCTGCCACCAGTACAACCCCTTGAGAAAGCTCATGTTCTGATCCGCGCCGCCACAGGATCAACCACCTCGACCCTGCGCTGTCCCGCTTCGGACCTAAGTTGTTCTACTGGCTCTTCATCCCAGCCGACATCGTCTCCCTGATCTTGCAAGCCGCCGGAGGAGGCCTGTCGTCAGTCAGCACCACCAAGGAGGCAATCGACCGGGGCGTCGACATCTCGCTGGCAGGATTGGTTTTCCAAGTCTTTGCGCTGCTGGCCTTCTGCCTCCTTTTCGCAGATTACCTCATGCGGTACAGCCGTTCGGCCGCCCGCTCCAAGACGGACACGAAGCTCAAGATCTTCCTGGCCTTCCTGGGGCTGAGCACCTTCTTCATCCTCCTCAGATGCGTCTATCGCATCGTGGAGCTGCACGAGGGGTACTTTAGCCATTGGTTCCGCGACGAGAAGCTCTTTATCGCGTTGGAGTCGGCGTAAGTCATCTCCCTTGACCCTTCCTGACATGTTACTTGCGTGGCTGACAAAGGTTTAGCGTAATGGTTGCTGCCGTATTCTGTCTGAATCTTGGTCACCCCGGACTGGCTCTGTATCATCACAAAGCCTGGGGCTCGTCTGGCACCTGGAGCCCATTCTCTCGTTCCAGGGGAGCCGACGGCGAGACTATCAGCATGGAAGGGGCTGGACGAACGATAGAGAAGCCTTCGGAGACGTGACTCTTGTGACGAGCATTGACTTGTTGAGTCGAACGCATCTTCATCTGGCTGTTTGCTATCCAAGGGAAAATAAGAGTGTCAGTGTGTTACTGCCGGTTTGTGAAGCTTTGCAGGGTTTTGGCTCAGTAGTTGGAGAATGGGAAGCTTGAGTTGGAATATCAACGACTAACGTAATGCCAAGTCCAAGAAAAGAACACTCTGAAAGCTCGATGCTGAAACTGCTAAACTCTAGCAAGCATTACTGTGGTGAAGCGCGGAGACTCTCGAAAGGGCCTCATGGCCACGTACGGAGGGTATGTGAGGAAGCAAAAAGGCTTGATTTGGAACGTGTGCGAAGCCTGACCTGAGGGGTATTTTATGCCTACGGATCGTGGCTGTGGAGCGGCGTTTTAGCCACACACGTGGCGTATGCTGCTTCGCGACAATTACCTTACGCTACGGCAAGACACAGTGGTTTAAATGACAGTCGAGCTCAGTGCTCAGTGCTCAGTTGCTTAGTGACGAGTGACGGGATCCCTTTAAACCTCTACCAGGGAGACCATGGCGGCGATGACGACGACGACGACGACGACGGTCAAGGGGGCTATCAACCCGTGGGCCATAGCCATTAGTCATACGCCAAACCACTCGAAACTGGTATAGCTACGTAGCTTCGTGACCAACCAGGGATCCTGGTAAACCTATATAACTTATAAATTATAGATTATACTACACTAAGCTAGAATACCAGTTTAACTAATATATTTATTATACCTAAATATATCTAACCTACTAGAGGTAGCTAGAGGTTAATAGTTATAAATCTAGTTACTAAAAGGGAATTAACTATTTTAATCTAATATCTTAAGATTTAGAAGATAATATTCAGATTAAATAACTAACTTCACTCTTAATTTATAAAAAGTTAAAATTAACTTTAAAATTATTATTAATATTTTAAATAATATTATCTATATAATAAATAGATATTTTCAGTTAGAAATTATATTATTAGACTCTCCTTAATTAATATTATAAAAGGATACTAATAGTAATTTATTTAGATTAGTATTTCATAAGTTACCTAACGTAGAGGCTAGCTCTATAATTTATAACTTTATATTAGATTTTATAATATTAAACTACTAAAAAGGTAAAAGTTAAGCTGAAGCTGAAACTTAACTTTCAGTAATATTAAGATAGATTCTACTACTGGAACCTAGAGGCTATATTTAGATTATAATTAGTTTAACTAGTTTAATATCCTTAAGAGATATACTACTGTAAATAGAGTCTAGAGGTAGATTAACTTAAAATAATCTGAGATTTATAATAAGTTATTTGTAATACTTCTTATAGACTATAATACTCCAGACTATACTTACTATATAATAGTAGTGAAAGATAAATACTACTAGAATATAAAGAAGTAAGAATATAAGGAGAATAAACTATAGGATATTCTTATATAGATTAACTTAATAGTTAAAAGGATTTACCTTTAGTAAATAATAGAAATAGAGAAATTTTAAGAGATTATTAAAATACTGAGAAATATTCTTAAACTAGATAATTATATAAGATAATAATATTTTAGAGATTAGTACTAGAAGTATATAAAGATAATTTTAAGATAATATCTTATAGAATAACTAATTATATACTAAGATTTACTAGATAAGGTAATTATAGTATCTCTACTAAAGTTAAATAATCTTTTATAATAAGTTTATTAGTTTCTTAAAATAGTTAGTAAAATCTTACTTAAATATTATTTAGTAGCTTTATATTACTTAATAGAGAAGTAAGGAAATAAGGTAAATAAAGAGGTAGGTAAAGAATAAACTAATAAGTTTAGATAATAGGTTAGAATATTCTATCCTAACTAACTAGTAACTACTATTATAAAGAAGGGGGAAAGTTTTATAATATAGTAAGGAAAAGATAAAAAGAAAGCTAAAGGAAATAAAAATAATACCTCTGGGAATAATAATAATTCTAATAGTAATAATAATAAGTATTCTATATATAAGAAGCTAAAATATAATATTAATAGCTACTAAATACTGAATCTAGCTTTCTAATTAACCTAGTTTACTATAGACTATCTATTAGTAAAGAAAGATATAGAGGAGGCTAAGAAGTAGTTAAAAGTTAATTTAGTATTTAAAAAGAAGCTTAAAAATACTTAGATAATTTTAGTAATAATAACTATCTTAAGGGTAAATAACTTACAGAATTAGTAGTTAAAGCTAGATAATAGAAAAGAATAATAACTATTAAAATAGTCTTATTTTATAGAGATTTTAGATAGAGAGGAGTTAGGTTATATCTCTTTATTTACTTAGTGAGAGATTAAAATATTAAGTTATATTAATTATACTGAGGTTTTAGATAATATTATTATAGATTTAGAAATATTATTTTATATCTATAATAATTTAGAGTAGATAAAAAATATTAATTTTATAAAAATTATAGAGTTTATAACTAGAGGAGGACTTTATATTACCTAACTAAGAGGAATAATACTTATTTAACTAAATTATAGAGGCTAAGAGAAGAAGAATATTAAGTTTTAAGATATCTAGTATATTAAAAACTACCTAATTAATCTACTTAGTATATAATTATTTTAGTAGATTAATTTTTTGTTCAATCTCTATTTAGTCTTCCTTGAAAATTAATAGTAGGAAGTATTTTATAAGATACTTTATATTTATAATTAGTATATATTAGAGTATTATAGTAATATAAGCTAACTTAGGAGGAAAGAAATAATAAGCTATACTTATAGAGTAAATTATATTATATAAAATACTTAAGAGTTCTCTGAAGTAACTACTAAATTATAATATTAAAGACTAAGTTACCTAGAGTCTGAAATATTAAAGAAGTATCTCTATATAGTAAAAAAGATTAAAATTAAAAGCTTTATAATAGTAACTAATAAAGTATATATAACTAGTAAGGTAAAAAAAGTTATCTTCTATTAAAAATCTAACTATAAGCTGAAAATAATTAGGGATTACTTAAGTTTTAATATCTTTATATTTAGTAAGTTATATAATAGAGAGAAATATACTTTTATGATTTAAGATAAGTTTAGTAAATATATATTTATCTACTGGATAAGATAATAAAGAGAGATATATAATATAGTTATTAGTATAGTAATGTTTCTGGAGAAATAATATAGCTTTAATATTAAGATTTTTAGGTTAGATTAGGAAATAGTATTTTAGAATATATAGAACTTATAGGTAATAACTAGAGGATATTTTATAGAATATTTAGTTACTTATATTTAAATATAAAACTTTAGTGAAAGAGTGGGAGGGATTCTTATAGAGATTTTATAAATATCACGTTTTCAGTTATAATTTCTAGAGAAAATAATATTAAAATTCCTAAAAGTAGTAGTTATTTATACTAATAGGTTTCTAAAAAGATTACTAAAATAGAAGTTTTCTAAAAGCTTCCAGAAATAGTATCTTAATAGTTTCAAGGATAGAATTTATAAATATTTAGATAAGCTAGAAGTCTCTCAGTTTAAAGTATATAGATATTAAGTTTACTTATTAATATAAGAATATTAATAGGAAGTGGGTAAGTTAGATAAAATTCTCCTATAGATTTATATCGAATATCTTTATAATTATAATAATATTAATATCTACTATATATAGATTCCAGTGTTAGATAATGTTTTATATATGAGGAATATAATTTTTAATAAGATAATATTTTATAATTTATTAAAAGAAGATATAAGTTTCCTTTACTATTAGGAGCTTAGGATTTAATTTAGTATCCTTAAGATTCCTATTCCTAACTTTATTAAGAAGCTACTAATACTGAAAGTAGAGATCTAGAATTAAGAGATTTTTAATAAGGCTAAAAAAGCTTTATAAATAATAGCTATAAGTTTAAAAGAGTAAGAATTAATAGATTAGGAAGTAGATTATTTACTTACGCTAGCTTTATTACTACTATTAGTAAATAAGAGTAGAGATAGTAATCTATTTAGAGGAGAATTATTAGATAACTGGGAATATTTTACTAATAAAAATAATATTAATTATAACTATATTCCTAAAGAGGTAGAGGATTATATTTAAGAAATATAGAATATTCTGAGAGAAGATATTTAAGAGATAATTATAGTTTTAATAGTTACTAAAAACCTTCTGAAAAAGAAGGATTAACTGAAAGGTAGTAGGAATAATAATATCTACTTTCGAGAGATACTTATTAGGTAGAAGAATAACTAACTACTAGAAGTAACTTGATTCTTAAAGAGGATAAAAGAGAGGATAATTTGGTTATTATTTTATTAAGTTTCTAATATATATAGTAAAGTAGATAAGTTTAATATTAATATAATAGTATATAGCTTAAGAAAGATCTATTACTTAAACTTCCTATTACTACTAAAGATATATGCTAAAGCTTGAGAATATCTATACTGAAGCTACTAGTTAGCTATAATAAATATTAAGAATTTAGTATACTAAGTAAAAAATATATTTAAACTAAAACCTCTCTTAGAGGTTAAAGATATTCTAGTAATTCTACTTCTTAAGTAGATATATATTACGAGCGGGGTAGAGTAACTACTATAGTATAAAGTAAAAGCTTCAGTAATAATAACTTTACGTTATTATCCCCTATACTGGGTTATATAGTATATACCTATAGGGACTAACTGTAGCGAATATAATACTATATCTCCCCTCTAAGAGATATATCCCTATACTGAGGACTAAGTAGTAATAGTTAGGTATAATATAGGGAAATCTAGGTAGTAGTGTAGGGAGTAAGAGTAATCTATATATACTTACTATAGTCGGGCGTAGTAGTGAACCTAGGGAGATATAACTTAATACTATATAGAATTTAAATCCTAACCCTCTATATAATATAAAGTTATTATTATATTATAAGTAGGGTAAGGTAACTACTATAATATAAAGTAAAAACTTTAGTAATAATAACTTTATATTATTATTCTCTATACTAAATTATATAGTATATACTTATAGGGACTAACTATAGTGAATATAATAGTAGGATAAATATACTAACTTATTATAGCTAACTTTAGGTTTAGTAGAGGTAAGTCTGTTAGTAGTAAGTTAAAACTATAATACGTAAGTAATAATATTATTATAATACTAATAAGATTAGATCTTTAGAGTTTATAGTAATCAGATATAAGTCTAATAA
The DNA here is from genome assembly GCA_001693025.2 of Colletotrichum lindemuthianum. Classification (NCBI taxonomy): domain Eukaryota; kingdom Fungi; phylum Ascomycota; class Sordariomycetes; order Glomerellales; family Glomerellaceae; genus Colletotrichum; species Colletotrichum lindemuthianum. The sequence goes on along the minus strand of MASP02000414.1, from coordinate 21,869 downwards.
GAAGATTAAGAGATAAAGCTAGAAGTATCTGAGGATAATTATAAAGTTAATTACTGAAAAGCTATAGAAGTCTAACTTTAAGTAGACTTAAGCTTATTCTATATATAAATCCTGATCCTTAGGAACTAATATCCTAAAGTTAGTCCTTAGTGTAGACTACTTTTAGTATATTAGTCCTAATATATAGACTACTTATTACTAGTTGATCCTTCTTATTATCACGTGACTTATACTATAGTTCTTCTATACTGAGTAGAGTTCCCTATATTCTTATATTATCTTATATATAAAGGTCTTGTAGCTGCCTGGATACTCTGCGGGGCGTTCTCTAAACCTGTAGTTCTAACGGGTTATAATATAACTGTAACTATAAGGAATTCAGACTTAGATTAACTTAAAGCTAACTATAGTAGTTAGCAGGAGAGTAGGAGGACTAAAGTTATATTTTAGGAAGTAATATATTTACTAATAGTTATGATAGAGAATAAACTATTAGCCTCTCTCTAATATCTATTTATATTATAAATAGATTAAACTTTATATTAAATACTATAAAGTATCTAAATAACTTACCTATAAATATTATAATATAAATATTAAGATCTATATTTTCTTAAAGATTACTTTAAATATAAATTCTCACCTTAAGTTTTTTAAAATAACTATATTTATTAAATTTATATTTCTATATTATTACGTTTACTATAGTTAGTCCCTATAGATATATACTATATAACTCAGTATAGGGGATAATAATACGAAATTATTATTACTAAAGTTTTTACTTTATACTATAGTAGTTACATTACCCTACTTATAATATAATAATAACTTTATATTATATAGAGAGTTAGAGTTTAAATTCTATATAGTATTAAGTTATACTTCCTTAGGTTTACTACTATACTTAACTATAGTAGGTATATATAAGTTACTCTTACTTCCTATACTATTATCTAGGTTTCCCTATATTATATCTAACTATTACTACTTAGTCCTCAGTATAGAGATATACCTCTTAGAGGGAAGATATAGTGTTATATTCGCTATAGTTAGTCTCTATAGGTATATACTATATAACTCAGCATAGGGGATAATGACGTGAAGTCGTCATTACTGAAGCTTTTGCTTTATGCCACAGTGGTTACCCTACCCCGCTCGTAACACCTGCGTTAACCTTTTCGCAGACAATAAATAACTAATAACTTCTTCCGCGTTAACCTCACGCTCTTACGCCCTCACGCCCTCACGCCCTTACGTTACGCACAATTCGAATATCTTGAGAGATTTAATTACTGCTAACTATAGCTACTCTGTTTGAATACTTATTATAACCTCTATATCTGCAACCTTAACGTCCTTGTGAACTATATCCTACTTACTCCCGAGATGAAACTTTACGCTCCTAATATAAAAGTTTTCTACTATTAATAAAAAAGTTCTTTACTACTAATATAAGCTAACTTATAATCTCTATATAAATATAGTGGAACTTAGCTTACTCTTATTAGTAAATAATCTTAATATATTAAATATATTAATATATAAATAATATTAATATAAATATAAATATTTTTAGTATAACTATATAATATCTTAAACTCTATTAATTATAATATTAAAATACTCTAAAATATCTAGTAACTAATATAGTATATTAATATTAGGATACTATCTAATTAATAACTAGTTTCTGAAATTATTAGCTTAATATAGTAGATTATAGGAGAACTAAATAATTTTCTTCTGAATATCCAGAGTCTACTTATTAATATTAGTATTTATAATATCATTTAAACTTTTTAGGAGATATTAATATCTTCTATTATAGGGATTATAAAGGAATATTTAGAATTTATTATTATATTATTCTAGTTATAGGTAACTATATAAATTTGAGGGGAATTCCAGTTCTATTATAAAGGATATAGAAGAGCGATAAATTATAGAATACTTAGCTTTCAGCCTTTTATTTTATCCTATCTTCAAGAGGTTCATAAAAGTTCTCAACCCTATAACTTTAGTAGTTACTTTCAGCCACTATAGATTATTACTATAAGGTCTTCCTCTACTATAAGGTTAAATATTATAACTGGGAATATAATTATCTATAATAATAAGTAATTTTATTACTATTTAAACTAGTTATAAGTTGGTATTAGTATAAATACTATTACTAGGTAAATTTTATAGTTAGAACTATATATATAGTGAAGAGCTTAAGTACCACTATAAGTATAAAACAAAAGTAACTAAATAAATAGATACTATTAATATATTTACTGATATTATATTAGATAAGATTATTTATATATAGTATTATTACAGCCAGCCTTAGGTCTAGCAGAGGTGAGTCTGTTAGTAGTAAGTTAAGACTATAATACGCAGGTAATAATATTATTATAATACTAATAAGATTAGATCTTCAGAGCTTATAGTAATTAGGTGTAAGTTTAATAAGAAGATTGAGGGATAAGACTAGAAATATCTAAAGATAATTATAAAGTTAATTACTAAAAAGCTATAGAAGTTTAATCTTAAATATATTTAAGCTTATTCTATATATAAATTCCAGCTAGTTACTATATTTCTTTAGTTATTCTAAATTATATTAATCTAATATAATCTATTAGCTTCTAACTTATACTAGATTATATTAATTCTAAATAATCCTTATCTTATTATTATATAACTTATACTATAGTTCTTCTATATTAAGTAAAATCTTTATTATTCTTATATTATCTTATATATAAAGATCCTGTAGCTACTAAGTATCCTATAGGATACTTCTAAATCTTATGGTTCTAATAAGTTATAATATTAAGTCTCCCCTCTGAAGATCTTATCCTTAAGACTAATATAAGTATATAATAGCCTCTAGATAGAGTTACTAGTTATTTTATATTCTTCTATTTGTTTCTACTACTAATATTATATTAGGTTATATTTAAAAACCTAATTTCAATAAAAGTTATCAGGCTTAAATTAAATAAAGATATTAAATATTAGGTCTTCTTATTAATCACTAAGGTTATAATATAATATTATATTCTCCTTATTTCTAATAGAATTATATATATAAAATAGACCTTACTAATTTAAAATAGTATAATAAATATATTACATAGAGTCTGACAGATTATAATAATAGTAATATAATTAATACTTATAAGTACTGAATAATTCTTTTTTCTGTATATATATTATTAATTTTATCTTCTTAGTAAATTATTATTTTAAAGAGTAAAAAAAAGTAGAGTAAGAAGAATAAGAAACTGAGGAAGCTTTTAATATTTTATAGATATAGTTAATAACTACTTTAAATTATTTAACTCATCTTTAAAAACAAAAGAGGTTTCTAAAAGAGTATAATTCTGATTTAATTTATTAGAGAATATAATTAGTAGATAAAGAACAGGCAGAAGAATTATATTTAGAGATATAGAAATTATATATACTTTAGGACTTATCTATATAGAGAGTATCTAATAAAGCTAATTAGTCTCTACTTAGGATAAACTTTAATCTATTATCTCTTATTATAAATAATATTTCTAGAGGTATTAATAGTTAGTTTAGAATTTCTTATTCTTTAGAGTATAATATTACTAAATCTAGAAATATTTTATTTCCTTAAGGTCTTTTATCTAATTAATATTTAGGTTAAAAGTATTAAATATAAACTAGTCTATTAATCTAGATTATAAATATTATAGTTTATTTATATACTTATTTTTTCCAGTATTCTTGAAGTTCTTTAAGATATCTAATACTAGATACTAATTTCTATATATTTTCTATTTAGCTATATTCTTTCTTTTCAATACAATATTATATTTCTATATTATCTTATTAATTAATATAGTTAATAATTTATTCTATTTTATATTCTTATTCTAGATTAACTTTAATATAATCTTCTATATAGAATCTTTTTAGTATTAGTTTAAGAAGTAAAATATAAAAAACTAGATAATATCTTATAGTATCTAGTAGTAACAGTTTATAATTAATATCCAAGACTTTATAAATAATTTCAAATAGTCTAAATTTCTTAAAATCTAATTTATCGCTTAGTTATTTAGTCTTAATATTTTATCTAGTAAGGTAGATACTATCTCTCTCCTTAAAGATTAGTTTTCTAATCCTTAAAATATTAGTATACTTATATATTTATTATCTAATAAATTTAAATCCTTTCAGTAGTTTATTTTAGAGTTTATAAAACTTTAAGATCTATTATTATTTTTACTACTTATTCTCTCCATTAAGATTCTCTATATATAATAAAGTTAAATTTATAATTAAAGTGGAAAGAAAATCCTTTAGTATTTTCTCCTATAATATTATTATAGGTAAATCAAATTATTAGTAATAAAATAATTTAATTATCTTATTAGTAGTTAATATAATATCTTAAGTAGATTTTAAGAATCTAGTTAATATATTTAGTCTAGCTATTAATTTATAAATAGAAAATAGTAGATATATAATACTTCACTCTAAGTTATAAGATTAGGAATTTCTAAAACTTAAATATAAAAAGTTTATCTCTATTAGATATAATTTCTTAAAGTAACCTATATTAGCTAATAATCATTCTGAGGAAAATATATATAAAATCTTCTATTATACTTAATTCCTTATGGGGAATAAAGTAAGTATATTTAGTAAGTTATTCTACTATAATAAGAATACTATTATAATATACTCTAGTAAGTAATTCTTATAACTTTAATAACTTAATAATAAAGTCTAAGGAAATTAATTCCTAGAATTTTTAAGATACTAATAGAAATTATAATTTACTATATAGTTTATATTAACGAAATTTACTTTTAAAGTAAATTTTATAATCTTCAATTATATTAATTATATCTTATCTTATAATCTTTTTATTATAATATTATTAAATCTTTCTAAATATCTTAATAACTCCTTAATATCTATGTATTAGTATATTATAAATATTTCTAATTATCTTATATATTATTCTTCTAGTTATACTAATATTAACGTATCTAGTGATTAAGAGTAGCTTTTATATAAGTATAAGGTTTCTATTTATATCTATTTATAGAATAATCTATATTTCTTCTCGCATTAAGATATTATAGTTTAGTTTCTAACTAAATATATTAGTTTTTCTATTTTCTATTCCTTTATAGTAGATAATATAAAAGTTTAATTCTGAAAGAAATTCTAACTATCTAATCTATTACTTATTAAGGTTCTTAGATATTATAAAATATATAAAAATCTTATAGTTAGTATGGATTTAAACTTTATATTTAGTTCCTGAGAGTTTTAATCTCTATTTTTGAAATACTTTAATAATAACTATACGTTCCTTATTATAAATTTAGTAGTTAAGTTCTAGTTTACTAAGTTTACGTAAATAGAAAGCGTAAAAATATAATATTCCTTTTATATTTTATTATCCTAGTTATCCTCCTATTATATAGTCTGAAGCGTCAGTCTTAACTTTAAATAGTTTATTAGGGTCTAGGATTATAAGAATAGATTCTAAGATAACTTAATTTTTAGTATCCTAAAATACTTCTTCTTATCTATTAGTCTAATTAAACTTAGTATCTTTTTATATAAGTTTAGTAAGTAGGATTATTTTCTTTATATAATCCTTAAGGAATCTTTAGTAAAAGTTAGTAAATCTGAAGAAAGTTTAGATTTCTTTAATATTTATTAACCTAAGTTAGTTCTTAACTACCTAGATCTTTTTAGTTAATATCTTAATTATATTTAATATAATATCAAATCCTAAATATTCTACTTATTATATATAAAATTCGCTTTTCTCTAGTTTAACTAATAGTTTAGCTTACTGAAGTTTCTAAAATACTTTATAAATATATTCTTTATATTCTTTAAGCGTTTTTAAGTAGATAAGGATATTATTAAGATATACTATATAAAAAATATCTTAATATTTATATAGTATATAGTTAATTATAGATTAGAATATTATAAGTATATTAGTAAGTCTGAAAAATATTATAAGATACTTATAAAATCCTTTTCTTATTCTGAAAGTAGTTTTCTATTTTTCACTTTTTTTAATTTAGATAAAATTATAAGGTTCTTTAAGGTTAAGAGCTATAAACTAATTAGCTCTATAAAGTTAGTTTTATAATTCTAATATAAGTAGTAATAAATATTAGTTTTTAATAGTTATATTATTAAGTTATTAATAGTTAATATAAAGTTATAACTTACTGTTTTTCTTAGGTATAAATAGGATTAGGTTTCCTACTAGTAATATTAAATATTTAATATAATTTTTCTTAAGGTGTTTATTAATATACTTATTGAGTGCTTCTATTTCTATTTAATTAAATTTATAGATTTTACTGAATCTAGACTCCTTCCCCTCTTTTAAAGGGATCTTATAATTATAACTTATATACTCTAGTAGTCTAGTTTTAAGTTCTTCTGTAAAAAGTTATTTATAAATTTAGTATTTATTAGGGATAGTCTAAAGTTAATCTATCTTATTATTAACTCTTACTACTACTATATTATTTAACGTCTAGGCTACTGTATCCTTAATCCTAAAGTAGATAATAAATCTTTATACTCTTAGAATTGTATCTAATTTATATAGGATCTTATTATCTAGAGAGTCCTTAGAGACTGAATCCTTCTATTAGAGATAGTTAGTCTTTTAATTTATCTATAGATTATTCTTTTATAACTATAGGATTCCTAAAATAATCTCTTAATTATCTATCTCTATTATATTAAAGATATAGTTTTCTTTTTAGCTATAGTAATTTAAAGGGAGGTATATAGTCTCTAAATTAATAATACTTCTACTATACTTAACATTTTCTTCTTTAATAGTATATAGTTAGTATAGTTTAACTTTTATTATCTATAGAATTTATTATTTATTTACTACTTATAATAATATAAAGTTTCCTTAAGTATTATAATTAATTAGAACTTATATCTTATATCTATTCACTATAATATTAAGATAAAGGTATTTATTATTATATTCTGCTATTACTAAGTATAAGGATCTTATCTAAAATACCTTTCTTTATCTTTATTTAGTAAGTGAGTCTAGTTTTTTGACTGCTTCTAATACCTCCATTCTGATATTATTCTGCTTTTATAATAGTAAGTTATAATTCTTCTTTCTTAAAGTATCTTTCTGAATATTAATTCTCTGTATTCTAATATTAGTAATATAGGTCTGTCTTTAGTATTTTTTTCTTATTTCTAAAGTTTATTACGTTAAAAATACTATTCTCTTACTTTATTAATATAGTAGATTATATAATAGTCTAATTTATAGTCTATCTATTCACTAATAATATTATTTATATATACTATAAGGTAGTTTTTACTGAGTGTAAATATTATAAAATAGTTTTTATTAAAATACTAAAGTTCCTAAAATAGTAGATCTATATTAAAGTATATATTTAGAATTAGATTATCTTCAAATTATTATAAGAAGAATTATCTATTAAATTTATTACTAAAGTATAGTATATAATTATCTTATATATCATATACCTAAAAGATAGTTTAGTAAGCTAGATAATTAATTTATAAAAGTTTATAATCTATATTATAGAGGATTATCTTAAGGTAGTTAAGAGTCTAGTTACCTAAAGCTCTATAGAATATAATAAATTACTTATCTTAAATTAAATAAATACTCTAAATCCTAAGTTACTTACTTTTATTACTATCTAGTTAGTATAAAATAGAGGATCCTAAATTTCTAATAATATTATTATTTAGCTTAATATTATTATTAATTAACTTAAATAGGTTATTTAAATTAATATAGATTCCTAAGCTAATTTTAATAAGTTCTTACTAATAGAAGTTATTAAGTTATTTCTTAACTTTATATTTATCAGACTGGGTTTATACTAAGTGATAGGATCTCTAAATAGGTAGGCGTTATACTATATAACTATTCAAACTTATCTTTCCCCTTACTTAGCCGCTACTCCACACTAGTATTTAAGCCTCGCCGCCCGGAATAACTATTATTCCGGACGCTAGTGTTCTCTTATAGGGGACCTAATAGGCTCCTAATACTCCCCCTCTCTGCTGTAACTTAATATAATCCCCCCTCTGAGAGGTTTTATCCTCAGGATCTAACTACTAAAGTTTAGTATAGAGAAGTAGTATTCTGCTCCCCCTTTAGTGCTCCTTATCAGTTAGGATTTAGGAGTCTATTCCAAGCTTTATATCTCAGCCTCCTAATATTAAGTTCTAGCTAATATTAGCCTCCTAAGATATATTCTAACTATAGCTACATTTTAGTTAACCTAATACTCCCTCTAGAGTAACTTATCTTCCTTAGCTATAGGGATATTAGAAAAGCTTCTTCCTCACTCTTAACTATAGGGATTTTATATCTACTATATTTATAATCTTTCTTCTTTTTAGAGATACCCTCCTAAATATTCTCTAATAACTACCAGTAGGTTTCCTATTCCTTTCTATTTTATAAGATACTATTTTTAGTATCTAGATTTAGATATTATTTATTTTATAATTCTCTCAGCCTTAGAAAATTATATTATCCTCTATATTACTTCTATTATCCTCCCCTAGTAACTTTTAAGTAACTTTTTTATTATTAAATTATATATTCTCTACTCTAGTAAAACTTTTAACTACTTATAACTAAGTAAAAACTATTTTTATTATTTAATTTCTTAATTGTATAGATATAATTATTATTTTCTTTTATTAATAACCTTATTTTCCAGATACTAATAATAATAATAATAATATAATATCTACTCCTGCTACTACTAATATTCTATCTCTACTCCCTCCTCTTACTCTAAAAAAGAAAGTAACTAAATCTTCTTACACTACTTATAAGCAGCTACCTACTAATAACTTTAATAATAATAATAACTCCAATCTTATATATCCTATCTCCTACTACTACTGCCTCTATCTCTTAGCTAGCTAGAATCCCTAGAGCTTTACCTTAATACCTCACCTCTACTGCGAGACCACTAGTAGGTCTCTATAGCTTCCCTATCCTTATTTTTCTAACTATCTTAGACGCTAGTAATAAATATTCTTATTATATTACTATATACAGTAAGGAGTATATTCTAGTATATCCCTATCCCCCCTCTTATAAGTTACTTCTATAGCTAAGAATTTCTTTCTAATATTTTCTAAGCTACTTATATTACTACCTTCTTTACCTTAATCCTCTACTATCTTTTTAATAATGTTTTATTAAAACCTAACTCCTTCGCCGCTGCCTATAAAGCTAAAGTAATTTTTTATATTTCTAACTCCTAATATCTCCCTACTAACTAGTTTTATAGGAGGAGCTTACTAAGATATAGACTACAGCTAAGAAGACTCTCCAGACTAAAGTCTCCCACACTAATAAGTCTAATATTAAACGTAAGGCTGAAGATAAGGAGGCTAAGTAGCTAACTTATAAACGCTAAGTTATAGCTACTGAAGCTATAGTTTCTGCTATTTCGTAGTAAAACTGCCTCTTAGAGTGAAGCCTCCAGGTTACTACTACTTTTCGCCTAATATAAGAGATACAGACCTATACTATTAAAGTCTAGACTACTATCCTTATAGGCCTCTAGACTACTTTTCTGGAGTAGTTTTTAACCTATTTTTATATTATTAATATCTTTTTCCTCCCTCAGTATCCCTCTAGTAATCCCCTCTCTCTTAATATTCTTATTATAATATACTAATAATCTTAATTCTTATTTACCCTCCCCTAAGAACTCTAATAAAAAGGATAATAATAATAATAATAATATTAGTAGAAGTAATAATAATAATAAAGCTACTTAATCTAGTTCTCTCCCACTCTCCCTCCTAATATTTTATATTTATATTCCTTTTAGAGTTTAGTTACTACTTTCAGGCTTATTTTATTTTTCTCTAGTTTTTAAACTTAATATAAGCTTCCTAACCTTATCTTACTAATAACTTAACTTTACTACTCCTCCTATAATTTACTAGTAATACTCTAGATACCTACTTTATACTTAGATCTTAACTCCTTTAAGATATAATATTAAAATTCCTATAAATTTTCCTCTACTCTATATCCTTTCTACTTAACGAAATACTATTAATTCCTTTAAAACTCTTTATAATTTATAATATAGTTAATTTTATATATATTATCTTCTAAATTTTTAATAGGAACTACTTAAAGTTTTAGTAGTTCTCCTCTATATTTTTCTAATTAGGATAGAGAGAAGATATTATAAATTTAATATCTTTTTTTAAAATTAAGTTTAAATACTTATCCCCTATTAACTACTTATATTACTCTAAATAACCTTAGGTATTTATTAGATAGCTTCTTAGCTGGTTACGTTTACCTAATATTCTTAGTAGATAGTAATATATAATTACTAACTTTAAGGTCTAACTACCTCCTTCTTTTATTATACTATTTTATATATTTCTTATTTACCTCCTCTAGTAGGATTTTAAGCTACCTGTAATATAACTGAAAGTGTTTCACTCTCTCCTCCACTATTAGGATAACCTTAGGTTTAACTCCCTCTAGGATACTATTATAAGATCCTATTAGTAAATAGCCTATTAAGATATCCACTAATATCACTCTAGTAGTATTATAAATAGAAATATTATAGATAAACTTAGCTATAAGTAACTACTTTACCTAGTTATCCTAATTAAAATTAATTACTACTCTCAGGAAATATTCTATATTCTAATTTTAATATTCTATTTAACTATCTATTTAGAAGTAATATACTATATTTAGTTTCTACTTAATAGCTAGTAGGTAAATAATAAGCACCTAAAATCTGCTTGTAAATAGTAATCCTCAATCTAATATAATAGTCTGAAAAACTCTATATTTTAGGAGAATATTATTTATTAGTAAGGCTACTAGTTTATCTGCTATTAAGAACTCTCTAGTTAGTAAATAGAGAGTATACTTAGTAAATTAATTAAGAACTATTAGGATATTATTATAGTTTTTCCCTAAGAATCTTATTAATTTAGATAATTTAGTAATACAATTTATATTAATATATTATTATAAGCTATTAAATATTAATAGAGATACTAATATACTATATAGGAAATAATATTTAAGTTTTAATTTTTAGTATACTATACACTAGGATATATATTCTATAATATCCTTTCTTATTAACTTCTATTAGTATATCTAGTCTAACCTCTTAAGTATCTTAATAACCTCTAGATACCTTCCTAGAGGTTTATTATAAAAAGTTATTAATAGATTAATCTAAAGTTAGTAACTATCTAGGATAACTAGTTTACCTTAGAATCTTACTCCTTCTTTATTATTAAGAAATTATTTACTACCTCTTAATTATAATCTCTCTCCTCTCCTTATAGTAACTTCCTTTTATATCTTTCTGATTTCCTCTTTTAATATCCTTTCTAGTCTCTCCAGGATAAGATCCTCAGAATTTATTTAAGGTTTTTAGCTCCAGAGGGATACTACTACTATCCAGTCTAGAAATTAGCTTAGGAAGTCTTTAAAGAAAGTTATCTTAATACTCTAAGTTTCTCCTTTCATTAGTTAGTAGTTAAATTATCTAGAGAGACTATTAGCTAGGTTTTACTTTCCTAGTTAGTAATTAATAATATAATTAAATAATAATATATCTTATAGGAGTTTCACTTATCTACTATTAAGCTGAAGCTTCATAACTAGATACTAATAACTTAAGTAATTAGTAATAAAGATAATTTTATATTAAGAGTATAAGAAGTAATACCTCTATATAAATACTACTTCGCGGATAGTTAGTAATTCTACCTCTAGTATTCTATATCTTAACTCTACTTCCCTTAATTTCTATAAGAAGTATACTAATAATTACTACTTACTCTCCTCTAGCTGAATCACTACTACCTCTATAGTAAAATCTGAAGTATCTGTCTCTATCTAGATTAGTAAAACTAGGTTAAAATAATATAGAATAGACGTTTTAGTAAACTTTTCTCTTAAATTCTTAAAAATTTCTATTACCCTAAGAGTTATTATATTTTCCCCCTTTACCTACTTAGTTAGTTAACTAGTAAGTTCAGTATTTACTATAGAATAGTTCTAAATAAATCTCCTATAAAATTCTATAAATCCTTAAAAAACTTAGATCTCTCTAACACTAATAAATACTAACTATTCCTTAATAGCTACTACTCTCTCTTCCTCTATAGTAATATTATTAGGAGAGACTATAAAACCTAGAAATTTAATAGTCTATATATAAAACTCACACTTCTCTAAATTAGTATAAAATCCTACAGTAGATAATTAGCTAAGTATCTTCTTTACTATTTCTATATATTCCTCTTTTATCTTTATAAAAATCAGGATATTATTTAGGTAAATAATATAAGTAATATCTATAAAGCTTACTAAAATATTATTAATATACATCTAGAAGGTTACTAAAATATTAATAAGCTTAAATAATATAACCTAATATTTAAAATATCTATACTATATCCTAAATACTATCTTCTATTTATCTCTCTCCTATATATATACCTAGTGGTATATATCCTTCAGATCCAGCTTAGTAAATTATAAAGCTTCCCCTAGCTAATCTAAGATTTTACTAATAAGAAGTAGAGGCGTTTAGTTCTTAATAGTAATATTATTAAGTTCTCTATAGTCTATATATAGTCTCAACTTACCCCCTTTCTTTAGAATAAACAGAATTAGCGCCCCCACTAGGTTTTAAGATATCCTAATCTATCCTTTTTCCAGTATTAATATTAGATATTATTATAATTCCTCTAGTTCTTTCTCTGTAAGAAGGTAGATAGGATCTTATAGAGGCTCCTTATCCTCCTCCAGCTCTATTATATATATATAAGTATCCTCTTCTGTTAGTATACCTATCTTCTTTATATTAAAAATGTAAACCTACTTTCAGTATTCTGGTGGTAACTAGGTGTCTCTATCCTTCTCCTTATTTATATCTCCCCTAAGTTACTATTATACTACTTACTACTCCCCCTCTATTAATACTAACAGAGCTGAAATCACTAGCACACACTTAGATTACCTCTTAGCCTTATTGATTACCTTAGCCTTATATACTAGTTTAATATCACTAATAGCTAAGGGATAGATCCAGCCTAGAGTCCTCCACTCTAGGTTTAGCTTTACCTCTCTACCCCAGGGGATCCCTAGGATAATATTATATTTGCCAGCTTTACTTACTTAGAATATATGAGACTTTATCCTTATTATGCTAAAATTATCTGTAATCTTTATAACTATAGTATATATTCTATACTTAAGTATTACTTCCCCCTAGAGACTTAATATCTCTAGCTTTCTACTAACTTTTATAGGTTTAGTATTATATAATATATTCTAATTTAGGATATTCTTATCAGCCTCTAGGTTAATAAATACTTTCTCTTTCTTCTAACTCTTCTCTATATAAACTAACATTTCAGCTTTAAAGTATCAGTAAAACTCTAGATCCTATAGAATTTAAATACTATTAACTTTAGTTACTACTGAGTGATAAAACTTTCCTATATACTTAGGTTCCTTATATATATAGTATATATCTTCTTTATACTGGTAAGATATATAGCCTATCTTACTATAGTTATAGCATTTTAGAAGCCCCCTGGAGGTTATAGTTCTAGCCTGCAGGATACCTTCTTACTTAATCTTAAGTAACGTAGCTATAGTAGTAGACTACTCTCTAAACTAATTCTTACTACTTATCTCTCTAATAGGGATCACTATTAATATTACTAATAGTCTGTAGCTTCTCCACTCTAGTATCCTATAGGTAGAATCCACCAGAATTAACCTACTTATAAATTATTTGATAGTTTCTACCTATTTAGCAGTATAGTTTAGTTTCTAGTAAGTCACTAAAAAGCCTCTAATTATAATTACTCTCTTTAATTCTAGTAGTAAGTAGTTAATAATATTAATAACGTAGAGCCTCTCTAGCTGAATATCTAGATATTTAACCTCAATAACCTTATAGGTGTTAATAAACTACTAGTAAGTTTAGCTAACTCTCTACTATATAGTATCTAACTAAATAAATATAATAATAGTTCTAGTATCAATATTATCTATACTTAACTTAAGCTACTCCTCTATAGCTAACTAGGTAACCTACTCAATATTATTACTATATATAATAGAGACCTACTTAATCTAGCAGTGGGAGGCGATACTTTTAAGATATAAGCCTGCATACTAAACCTTATCTTTATCTACTATAAAGTTATCTTCTATTATAATAAATTATTCTCTGAGTTTAAATAGGAAGTTATTAAGATTAGACTAGTTACTTCCCTTATAATAAATAGGGGTAAACTATTTCACTAAAAGGTCTCCTCTCTACTTCTTAGGCTCCAGATTAGGAACAGTAAGATCCCTAGTAATCTCCTCCTCTATATTTTCTCCTCTTCTTAAAGCTATTAACTTTTCTAACTTCTACTTCTTTCTCAATTTTATTATTTCTTCCTTAATTAATTAATTAAGCTCCACTTTAGAAAAGTTACTATTATTCTGGGGGGGCTGCTACTCCCCAGGGTTGTTAATACTACTATTAGTCGTTATAGAGGTTAGTTCTCCACCTATACCTAACTCTCCTAAGCTATTAACAGTATACTACGCTTAGGTAATTTATATATATAACGCTATTATAATCCCACTAGTTAGTATACCTAAGAGTAGGTAGAAGTTTAAATATATCAGGCTGGATTTATACTAAATAATAGGATCTCTAAATAGGTAGGTATTATGCTATATAACTATTCAAACTTATCTTTCTCCTTACTTAGCTACTGTTTTACACTAGTATTTAAGCCTCGCTGCCCGGAATAACTATTATTCCGGGCGCCAGTCTTCTCTTACGGGGCACCCGATAGGCCTCCGGTGCCCCCCCTCTCTGCTGTAGCCTAACATGATTTAAATTAATTTCCTAAGCTAATTTTAATAAGTTCTTACTAATAGAAATTATTAAGTTATTTCTTAACTTTATATTCTACTTTATTATATTTAACTATAATAAGAATTTTTATTAGTATCTTATTACTTACTTTAAGTAGTTATATAAGAACTTAAGGAAAAAGTAAGTTTCCTCTAATATTAATTCTCTACTGAATCTAATACTAAATTCTCTATAGAAGCTATCTGTTAGATATTTAACTAATTCTATAGTAAAGTTCTCTCTCAGCTGCCTATAGCTATAAGATTACTATTTTATTTTCTTATATTCAGTCTCACTCTGAGACTAGCGTAAAGTCTTCTTCTTTCTTAATATTAGTTATTACTAATATCTATAAGGATATATACTCTATAGCCTATATAGAGAGCCAGGATAGCTAGGATTATGTAACCTATAGAGCCTGAGGCTACTAAGCTTCCTATAGGATAAAAGCCCTCTTATAGCTACCACTAGTTAGCTACACTAAGTTGAAATCTTATAACCTACAGAGATCTACTTTTTACTACTTTCCCTTCCCTTACTTAAGCTTTTAGCTACACTCTTATAATTTTTTAACTTCTACCTCTCTAAGGAGGCAAGACTAAAGTTTTAGTAATAGCTTTATAATGAACGCCTGCCAACCAATTAGTAACTATATTAAGAATAACTATACTAGTAGTCTAGATACTTACAGTATCTGAAAATTTAGTATCTAAAAATATAGCCCTGAAAATATACTTTCTGAAAATATACCCTTAACTAGTAAGTATATAGTAACCTCTATACTAACTATATTAATATAAATAGCTAAAATAAATAACTTAAGTAATATAGCTACCAGTATAGTAATAGTAACTATAATAATATTTATATACTTTCTTAAATAATAATCCTCCTTTATAGAGATTATAGTAGAATACCTCTTTAGTAGTATACTTATAGTAAACTTAATACTATTATCGCTAGCTCTATCTATAACCTCTAAATATTAAGATTACTTAAGACCTCCTAGCTACCTCTATAACTTTCTTTATAAAGAGACTACTTTATATAAAATTAAGAATTAGCTAATAGTAATCTAAGATAGTTATACTCTACAGCTAGAAGCTTTAGAAGTATAGAAAATTCAGTAAGTTATAACTAAACTATTATATAGTTTACAGACCTAATAGCGTAACTACTATTATACCTTACTAAACCCTTTATAAGCTAACTTTATAGTATTTACTTACCACTTATTAACTAACCCTACCCTATAAGAACTATACCTCTATAGTATACTTCACACACTTCAGCATAACAGCTAGATATCCCCACTGAAATTTTACACTAAATAATTAGTAATCTATAGGTCCCTAGAAACTATTAAATTAGAAATATCTTAATCTTATATATTTACCTTCTTCTACTACCTTAAAGCTAAAATATAGAGATACTTATAATACTAAAAGTTTAATAACTAACTACTAAGAGTTATATCTCTAGCAGCTAAATATCTCTAGAAGATATTATAATCCTATAAGGATACTTTAAGTAATATTATCAGAAAGGTTACTAGCTATAATATTATTACTAACTTAGTATATATATACTATAAAATAGTTAATAAGTTAATTCCAGTTAAAAAGCTCCACCTTAAAACTTAAATATGTAAAGTCTATAGTAAGTTAGACTATTTAATAGCTACTTATTACTAAAATAAGCTCTATATATACTACTAGAAACCTAGCTACCCTATAAGGGTTTACTATAACTACTTAGCTACTGAGAGCTTACTGCTAAAAAAACCTTAAGACTATACTAAACCTGAGACTGGAAGACCACTAAGATATAATAATAATAACCTCTTTCCGGAAGTAAAGTAACTAGCAAATATCCGCCTATACCTCAGTAGCTTAATTAGCTATAGGAAGCCTTATATACTTAATCTACTATAGAATACTTTAGGGAGAAAAAGTTAGACACTCTAATATTTACCTAAAGATATCTAGTTAATATACTAAAGGGGTTAGATACTCTAGTAATTACCTTAAAATATCTAGTTAATATACTAAAACCTTATAGATTAATATACTTATAGGGAGGCCTCACTGAGAAGTTATTAACCTCCCAGGTTAATATACCTATAGGAATAATATAAGTTAATATATCTATAGTTTTCATCTCTTCTTAAAATCACTTAAAGTCTCTCATTTCAACTGCTAATTTAAACTATTATTTTAAACTATTATTTTAACTATTATTTTAACTATTATTTAACTGTTATTTATCTGTTATTTTATCTTCACACTCTAAACTACCACTAAACGGTCAGTAAAGTTATATATTAAGAGTAGCTATATAGCATTTATAGGCTTTATAGCCTAAAGCTTCTAAAGGGGGAGATAATTATAAGGATATATACCCTATAGCCTGTATGGAAAGCTGGAATAGCTAGAATCATATAACCTATAGAGCCTGAGGCTACTAAGCCTCCTATAGGATAAAAGCCCTCTTATAGCTACTACCAGTTAGCTACACTAAGTTGAAATCTTATAACCTACAGAGACCTACCTTTTGCTACTTTCCCTTCCGTTACCTAAGCCTTTAGCTACACTCTTATAATATCTTCTTAGTATAATATTCTAATTATCTAGAAAGATTCTTAGGATACTATTCTCTATTATCTTTAGATTCTTAATATATAATATAAGTATCATTAAAATAGACTATCCAGATTAGAGAGATATAAAGTATTTCCTTCTTAGTAATATTAATTTATTAGGTTTATTTAGATATTAGCTGAAATTATTATCCTTATTACTAATACTTAAGTAAGTAGTAGTTTTTAGCTATATATCCTAATTTATCGTAATTATAGCATTTAAAATCTTATTATTTATTATTTTTTAGTAATAGCTGTAGTAGTAAAGTTTATAAGTTTATTATAATAACTATAAGATATACTTATTTATAAGGTAAATTATTATCTAATTTCCTAGTTATTATATTAATTCTAGTAGTTATATAGTAGTTCTTAATATTTTTATCTACTATTAGATTATTAAGATTATCACTATTTACTTTTCTTATAATAACACTCAAAAGGTTAGTTATTAATCTTAATAGTAAGTTCTATATATATAATAAAGTTACTAAATCTATCTTATTTAATAAATTTATCTTTAATATCTTCTTTTAATCTTTAGTAGAATATAAAGATCTTAATATTATTAGTATAGTTAAGTCTAATATAAATATATCTAAACTTAACTATATAGTATATAGCTATATCTTTCTATTTAAAAGCTACTAAATCTTATTTATACTATTATTACTTATCTAGTTCTTAGAATAGTAAGATTAGAATATTTTCAAAACTATAATAGCTTATAAAGATAATCTAAGTTTCTAATTTAAGATTATTCTATTTATAAGTAAGGAAGTTAGTAAGATAAGGTTTAAATTATATAAAAATTCTTCCCTTAAGAAATAAGGTAATATAAATAACTTATTTAGCTTTATCTTTAAAACTGAAATTATAA
Organism: Colletotrichum lindemuthianum; assembly: GCA_001693025.2. Taxonomy (NCBI): domain Eukaryota; kingdom Fungi; phylum Ascomycota; class Sordariomycetes; order Glomerellales; family Glomerellaceae; genus Colletotrichum; species Colletotrichum lindemuthianum. The sequence continues at coordinate 3,352 of MASP02000414.1, read as the reverse complement.
AACTAATAGTAAGTTCTAACTTAAGTAAGGAATCCCTTAAGATATTTAGAAGTTTTATTAAAAGCCTAAGGTAAGTTAAGTTAAAGTTTCTTACGTAACTTCACTAGAGTCTAGATAATATTAGTAGTAGTATAAAGAATATTAACTTCCTACTGAAAAGTAAGAAGTTACTATTAATTCAGATTATTGTAGATATTCTACTAAAGTTAAGTAACTTCTATAATATTACTAATAATAATCTCCTATATCTTAACTATATCTCTATTAATCTTTTAGAGCTATTATATAAACTTAGTAATATTATTCTCTTTATTACTTAAGAGTTTAATATTCTTTATTTCTTAGTCTAGAGACTTAATAAATTATTTATCTTTAGGAAATATTCCCTAAGAACTAAAAAAATAGAAAAAGTTTAATATTTAGTAGATATAGTAATATTCTTTCCTAAATACTATTAAGTAAACTTTATAAAGTTAACTTACTAAATAGAAATAATTAGAATATTATAATTAGTTTTAGGTTTAGTAGAGGTAAGTATTGAAATAGGCTATAGCTGAGAGGGCCTATCTGGACTAAAACTAACTAACCACTCCCAGCTATAAAACCTGAGAGAAGTAAAAACAGATAGAAAATATTAAAGAAAATATTTTAAAACTGTAGAATTATATTCGCAGATCTACAGTCTAAAAGCTAAACTAATCAGAATAGTAGGTTTTAGATTCTAGAGAGAAGAGAAGTTAATTCTTTCTATCTGTCTGTAATAAATCTAGCTATTTATACTTATAAAGTTACTTATATTATATGAATAGGTTTATTTATAAGCCTAACCTTATTATAATCCTCCCCTTAAGCTTATTCTAAGCTTCTATATAATAAACTTAATTAAAATAAAAGAAATCTATCTATAATACTATAACTCTCTCTAATTAGGATATAGTAATTACTAATAATCCTCCTATATATAGTAACTCTTAAGATAATATTAATTATTATAATCTTTTTCCTATTAATTCTATTTAAAATTCTATATAAAATGAAGCTATCCTTCCTAAACTTTAGAGTGAGAAAAAGAATAATTAGCAGATTCCTAAGGAATATTCTATAAACTCTATCGCTACTAATTTATATATTAATTTATAAATTAGTCTCTTAGATAATATCTAACAGACGTAAAATCTATTCTAACTAGGTAACTAGAGTATAATAGTAGTGAATATTCTATAGAAACTAATATTTTCAACAGCTAGCTAATAATTAATTATATAGATTATATTAATTATCTGGAAGAACTATATTACTAGATCCTTACACTATATTTTAGAGTAATATTTATAGTTTTATTAGATTTATAAATATTCTTCCTCAGTATATAATAAAGTTTTAAAATTATTTATAGTTTAGATATCCTAAGTTTTAGCAGCTAGATATTAAGTGACACTAAAATCCTATTAACTTCTATTATATCTAGGAAGCTTAAATATAATATACTAGTTATTTTCTTTATAGATTAAGTTTATAAATCTTTAATAGATATCTAAGGAGTAATTATTATAAAGTCTGGCGTTAGATATTTACTGTAACTCTAATAATACTATTTTATAGTTACTAGATAGGAAAATAGATTACTATAAACTATTTAGTAGGATCTAAATATTTTACTAATAACTAACTACTATCTATAAGTAAGAAAGTAATTTCTATTTCTATATTATTAGAAGTTTTTAATATACTAAAAACTTTCTCTAGAATTAAGAACCTTATTATAAATATAAACTTAAGATTATTCTACAGCTTTAAAGCTATATATATACCTATCTAGTTACTATTCAGTTAAAACTACTTAAGTATTAACTCTCAGGATCTAAAAAATATCCTCAGATATACCTATATCTCTATAGAACTCTAGTAAGTTATTAACCTCTTTAATAAAGTTATTATTACTATTTAGTCTCTATAGAGAATCTAAATAAAATATAAAGCTACTAAACTAATCTATAGTAAAGTTAACCTAATAGTTTCCATTATAATAATATAAGAAAACTATAATATTAATATTAAAGAGTTAATACCTCTAATAATTATTAATATTATATCCAGTATTATAAGTATTACTATTAATAGATATACTTACTTATATATTCTAAAGGAACTTATTATTAATATAAAACAGACTAACTAACCCTATTTACAGATTTATTCTAAGTAGAGTAATAAATTTAAAATTATCTAAATATCCCTCCAGTTAAAAAGTTCCCTCTATATTATAAAGTAATATATACTACTTAACTTCTTTCTGTAAATTATTACCTCCTAGGTAGTTTAAACCTAAGCTTCCTCTATAATAACTAATAAAATAGTTTACTAAAGTTTAGCTATCTCTATACTAATTTATAGTAATAAATAGTTTTTACTAGTTTAATATCAGCTTTTAACTATATTCCGGAACTAGGAATATTAATCCAGATAGATCTATATTAATAAAATAAAGTCTTCCTTCTACTTATAGTCTATAGGGACCAAGATAGTAGTAAAGTAAATTTCGATAGTATAAACTTTTCTTCTAATAACTTTTAAAAAATAAGTAGGTAAGATTTTAAGATAATTTATAAATAATTTATTATTAAGTTATAATATTCTATATATTTATTTTCTTAGTAGCTAAAAATAATATTATAGAGATTACTATTTCTAAAGTTTAAAAATAATCTCTACTTACTACTAGAGAAGTTTCTAAATTATTAGGTAATATTATTAAGATATTACTATTAGTATCTAGTAGAATATTTAGCTTCTCAGGTTTTACCTATTCAGCTCCTAAGAATATCTTATAGTTATCTTATATCTTCTTCTGTTAGACTATTATATTTATCTTATTATTATCTTCATAGTCTCGGAACTATTTAAAGAAGTTAGGTTAATTATACACTAAATTCTCCTTAGTTAGAATATTAGAATAAAATTCTTAACTGAGATATAGTTTCTATACTACTCTAATAGTATTATAGTTTATAAATTACTTTAGGATTTATTTAGTATTAAGAATAACTTATAATTAATTAAACGTTATAAGGGAGGATATTTACTATAGGTAGTTATTTCTAGTATATATAATATATAACTATTAAGTAATCAAATAGAAAGAGTTTCAATATTATTTTAAGATAGTTAGGTTTGTGAATATTATTACTATTATATAGTATAATTCTCTATTACTATTATATTATTAATTATCTTAATATTAAGTTTATTTCTTATCTTAATTAATAACTAGATAGATATATATTTTATCTTAACTTAGTTTATATTATATAATAATAATTTAGAAATAATTCTCTCTTACTTTTTATCTATA
>MASP02000413.1:0-20592 GCA_001693025.2 Colletotrichum lindemuthianum | reverse complement strand
TTTAAAGTATCTAACTTTATAATATATAGCGAGAGGATTTTTACTATTATATACTTATAATACAGCTAAGTTAGCTTTTAGCTTAATTTTAGTAACTTATAGTTAAATATATTTAACTATATCTTATTACTAACTTAATATTAATCTATAGGAGACTAGATTCTATTTATTTAGGTTTCGAACCTCTACTAGATAGTAACTATCTCTATATAGATATATATTATTATTAACTATATTCTCTTAATTAATTAGTAAGCTACAACTTTACTACTACTAAGTAATTCTATATACTCTTTAGTAATTAAGATAAAGTTAATATAACATTTATAATCTATAAAGAAAAATATAATTTCTATTATATTATACTACTAGTTATAGAAAGCTAACTATATAATAAGTAGTAGGTCACTCTAGTTATCCTGAGACTAATAAGTATATATTCTTAAAATTACTTAGATCTCCTAATTATACTATTCTATAATCCTATTAGTCTATAAGTAATAATTAATACTTAACAGATATATAATATCTATTAACCTACAGAACTCCTTCCAGAAGTAACTTACCTAATTAGACTTTTTATTACTTATAATAGAATATAATATTCTATAAAACCTATAGTAGTAACTAAGAAACTACTAGATATACACCTCCACCTCTATTATATCTATCTCCTCTAATATAGAAACCTTACCCAGTTAATTAATAATAAGTTAGAGGTAATAGCTACCTTATCCTTTTATAGGAAGTAAGTTAGTAATAAAATCTATTAATAAATCAGAATATAACCAGTTAGATACTAGTAAGAATTTCAGGAATTCCTTCTTAGCTTACCTCTAAATATAAATATCCCTATATATATTATAATTATATATAAATTAGTAGATACTTTATAATTATCCAGACTAGTAGAATTATTAGCTTATAATCTCCAGTATACTATTATACTTTAGATACCCTATAGGGGAGAAGTTATATAACTTCTATATTAACCTAATCCTAAGCTTATTAAGGAAGTTATTACTCTCTTTACTATCTAGTATCTAAAATCTCTCTCTAAAAGTAAGCTATCCCAGTATATTAATAGTATACTCAGTAATCTGGACTTTAATATAGAGATTAGGAGGGAAGCTACACTCTCCCTACTGAACTACTATAAAAATCTATTAGTATAAAGAGTCTCTCTTAGTAATATAATTTTATATCTCTTATAGATTTAATCTTTCTTTAGAAATCTAGATACTAATAATATCTATATACTCTACTTAGGATCCTATAGAAATAGTAATATCCAGAATAACTTATATTATCTATCTCTATTACTTCTTATTATTCTACCCTTTAGGGGTATTCTATTCCCTCCAGGAGAGGATATTAGAAGCTACTACCTAAATACCTAGCTAATATTTAAGGTAAAAGTTATATTAAGATAATTCCTCTACTTACTAACTTTACCTCTCTATAAGTTATTATTTCTTTATAAAATACTTAAGATCCTTATAGTTAGTAAAAACTTTAAACTTCCTAATACTTTATAGCTTTACTCTCTATACCTATAAATATTCTAGTATTATAAGGAGTTCCTTATTATAGATTAGGTAATTAAACTCTGCAGGAGTTAGATATTAAAAGTGGAAAGCTACTAGATACCTTACTCCAGCCTTATCAGCTTAAGTTAATATACCTTCCAGAGTATATTTAGAATAGTCTGTCTCTATTATTATTAAAATATTAGAGTTAAATATCTGCAGAACTAATTCTATAGTAAAAAATTATTTCAGTATAAGGAAAACCTCCTACTACTTTAGTCCCCAGTTAAAAGAAACTAACTTCTAAATTAGGCAGTTTAAAAACTCTATAATAATACTATATTAAAGTATAAAAACCTTATAATAATTTATAAACCTAAAGAAACTATAGATACTCTTTAGTAAATTAGGAGGAAGCTAATTAATAATAACTTCTAACTTCTCAGAATTATAAGAGAAGCTCTTTCTAGCTATTATAATATACCTAATATATTTAACTATAATAACTAAAAACTTACATTTCTTAGGATCTAACTTAAAGTTTATATCAGTAAAGTAGCTAAGTATCTAATAAACTTTCTCCTCATACTCCTTTCGCAAGCTACTAATATAAATAAGGATATTATTAATATATATTATAATAAAATTATCTAGAAACTATTATAAGCAGCTATTAATATACTATTAAAATATAGTAAGGACACTAGTAAGTCTAAAAAGGTATACTACCTATTCAAAAAAACTATAATATATCTAAAAAACTATTTTCTCCTAATCTATTTTATTAATTCTAATCTTATAGAATATAATAATAATATTAAACTTAGTATATTAGTAGATAGTAGTAACCTTTTAGAGAGTCTCTAATATAAGGGAGAGGAAGTAATAATCCTTCTTTATAATAATATTAAAAACTCTATAATCTATATAGAAGTATATTCCTCTATTTAGCTTTCTTATAAAGAAGATTAGGATACCAGTAGAGAAGCTACTTACTTTAATAAATTCCTTATTAAGTAAATCCTCTAGAGTCTTCTTAAGTATTAGAAACTCCTCCTATAATATACTACAGAGAGATCCCTATAGGAAATCTAGTTTCTATTCCTTATTATTAGAAATTAATAGAATATAGTAGTCTATCTCTAGTTAGCTAGAGGGTAATTAGTATACTGAATCTAGATAGAAAAGATCCAGAAATTCTTTTAAGATATACATAGAGATATAGTCCCTTAAGTCCACCTTTACTTTCAGAGTTAATACTTTCTTAATATCCACTAGATTAATAGATATAACCTAATAGAAACTTAATACCTTACTAGTATATTATATAGTATACTAACAGATAAATATAAATAAGTTAGTATTAAGTAGCTAAGCTAACTAGATCTCCTTAAACTATACTAACTTATCCTAATATTCTAAATATATTATTATACTATCCTTCCTATATATTATCTATTAAGCTTTAATATTATAGATAATATAATTATCTTCTATCTATAACTATTTAAGATATAAAAGTAGCTATAAGCTCTCTATAATGTAAATATAGATCTTCTATATATAACTACTAACTTCTAAAGTTAGGATAGCTACTCTCTAAATATTACTAAGTAATAACTTAGTAGTATATCTCTTTATCTATCTCTTTAACTTATTAACTAGTAGGAAGTAAAATTTCTTTATAAGAGAGATATTAATAATAATATAGATATTACAGCCTATATTAATAAATATATTAATAGAATAATCTCTATTAATTCTAGTCTAAATAGTAGCTAACTACTAGTTACTTACCTATTCTTTTTCCTAGTATTTCCCCTATCTTATTACTTCCACCTTAGTTAGCTTTAGAGCCTAACTTCACTCTAAAGTTACTTTTTTCCTAAATCCTCACTATTATTAAGTAGCATAATATTATTCCTCTAGTTATCTTCAGTATAATCTAGAGTAACTATAATTTTTATAATTTTCATATTAATCTTCTTATACTCTCAGGCTTTATAGTTCCTATAGATATAATTTTTCTTACTATACTTAAAGTATTAGTAGGTATTCTAGTAGTCTCTAGAGTGTTCCTTAGAGGTAGAGGAGGAGCTACTAGAGCTTTAGTATTATTATTACTTTTTAACTACCTCAGTTATTATAATATTATTCTCTATATTATAGGTGGTAGGTTTCTAGTGGGGTAGCTAGTAATATACTAACGCTCTCTTTATATATTTAAGCTTCTAAGTTATATTTTAAACTTTAGATAACTAAAATCTATACTCTATAGGAAAGTTAACTATAATAAGTAGTTTTTTAAAGTAGGAAAGTAGAGTAGCTTCCAGTAGGAAGATCTAGATTATATCTAGTTATATATACCTTTTAGTATTAGCTAGAGTCTTTTTAAATTAAGATAGAAAGATAGTTAAGTATTTATTTTCCTTCTATTTAAAATTTTATAGCTAAGTAATAATATAAAACTAACTATTAGGATCTAGGTAAATTCTATCTAGATAATCTATAAAATTATTTAGATTATAGAAATTCTCTAGCTTTCCTACTATATAGAAAGTTTTAACTACCTACTGAGGACTAGAGTCTAAGTAGAAATAAATTAGGTATTAGTATTCCTAATTATAAAGAACTGGACTTAGGTTTATTTAACTAGAAGGTAGCGTAAAATACTATTTATTTAGAACTAAGAAGTAAAAGAGAAGCTTTTACGAGTGTATGGAAAAGTCTGTATATATAGTACTATATAGAGCCTATTAGAGCCCCACTTAAATGAGGAAGTTAGCTTCAGATACTTAAGTATAGTTCTAGCTAGATATCCAGATATAGCTTATAATATTACCTCCCTCCTCCCCAGCTGCCACCCAGCTGGAAGCTATAAGCTAGATCTCTATTATTATCTATAATCAGCCTATATATCACCTTATACCACTCTAGGGTTACTATATCTGTAATAGTGTTAATAGGCTCCCACGTAGGGTTTATATACCCTTCCTATTTAATAAGAGCCTCTTATTAGTATCCTCTCTCTACTCAGTATATCCTCACAGTAAGAATACTTTTAACTAGCTATTTAACCTCCCTATTATTATCCACTAGTAGCAGCAGCTAGCTATTAACTATAACCTATCCAGATAGTAGATTAGTAGCAGCTCTCTAGAGTAAATCTATATAAAACTATAAGTAAATAGACCCTAAGGTATCCAGCTTTATAATATACAGTAAGAAGATCTTCACTACTATATACTTATAGTGTAGTTAGGCTAACTTTCAGCTTAGCCTCAGTAACTTATAGTTAAATATATTTAACTATACTTTATTACTAACTTAATATTAATCTATAGGAGACTAAATCTTATTTATCTAAACTTCTAACCTCTACTAAATAGTAGCTATCTCTATATAAATATATATTATTACTAACTATATTCTCTTAACTAGCTAGTAAGCTGTAGCTTTACTACTATTAGGTAATTCTATATACTCCTCAGTAACTAAGATAAAGTTAATATAATATTTATAATTTATAAAGAAAGATATAATCTCTATTATACTATACTGCTAATTACAGAAAGCTAATTATATAATAAGCAGTAGGTTATTCTAGTTATCTTAGGATTAGTAAGTAAATACCCTCAAAACTACTTAAATCTCCTAGTTATACTATTTTATAATCCTATCAGTCTGTAGGTAGTAACTAGTATTTAGTAGATATATAATACTTATTAACCTGCAGAACTCCTTCCAGAAGTAACTTACCCAGTTAGACCCTCTATTACTCACAATAAAGTATAGTATTCTATAGAACCTATAGTAGTAACTAAGAAACTACTAGATATACACCTCTACCTCTATTATATCTATCTCCTCTAATATAGAAGTCTTACTTAGTTAATTAATAATAACCTAGAGGTAATAGCTACCTTATTCTTTTATAAGAGGTAAATTAGTAATAAAGTTTATTAATAGATTAGAATATAATTAGTTAGATACTAATAGAGACTTTAGGAATCCCTTCTTAACTTACCTCTAGATATAAATACCTCTATATATATCACAATTATATATAAATTAGTAGACACTCTATAACTATCTAAACTAGTAGAACTATTAGCTTATAATCTCTAGTATACTATTATATCCTAAGTAGCCTATAGGGGAGGAGTTATATAACTTCTATACCAGTTTAATCCTAAGCTTATTAAGGAGGCTATCACTCTTTTTACTACCTAGTATCTAAAGTCTCTCTCTAAAAGTAAACTATCCTAGTATATTAATAATATACTTAGTAATCTAGATTTTAATATAGAAGTCAGGAGGGAAGTTATACTCTCCCTACTAAATTACTATAAAAATCTATTAATATAAAAAGTCTCTCTCAGTAATATAATCTTATATCTCTTATAGATCTAGTCTTCCTTTAAAAACCTAAGTATCAGTAATACCTATATATTCTACCTAGGGCTCCGTAGGAATAATAATATCTAGGATAATCTATATTATTTATCCCTATTACCTCTTATTATTCTACTCTTTAGAGGTATCCTATTCCCTCCAGGAGAGAATATCGGAAGCTACTACCTGGACGCCCAGTTAGTACTTAAAGTAAAAGTTATACTGAGATAACTCCTCTACCTACTAGCTCTACCTCTCTATAAGCTATTATTTCTTTATAAAATACTTAAAGCCCTTATAGTTAGTAAGAACCTTAAACCTCCTAATACTCTATAGCTCTACCCTCTACGCCTATAAACATTCTAGTATTATAAAGAGTTCCTTATTATAAATTAGGTAATTAAACTCTATAGGAGTTAGGTATTAGGAGTAGAAAGCTACTAGATACCTCACTCCAGCTTTATTAGCTTAAGTTAATATACCTCCTAGGATATACTCTAAACAGTCTATCTCTATTATTATTAGAGTATTAAGGTTAAATATCTATAGAATTAGTTTTATAGTAAAAAATTATTTTAGTATGAAGAAAGCTTCCTACTATTTTAGTTTCCAGTTAAAAGAAACTAACTTCTAAATCAGGCAGTTTAAAAGCTCTATAATAATATTATACTGAAATATAAAAATCTTATAATAGTTTATAAACCTAAAAAAACTATAAATATCCTTCAGTAAGCTAGGGGGGAGCTAGTTAATAATAACTTCTAACTTCTCAGGATTATAAGAGAGGCTCTTTCTAGTTATTATAATATACTTAATATACTTAATTATAGTAACTAAAAACTTATATTTCTTAGGATCTAACTTAAGGTCCATATTAGTAAGGCAGCTAAATATCTAGTAAACCTTCTCTTTATATTCCTTTTATAAGCTACTAGTATAAATAAGGATATTATTAATATATATTATAACAAAATTATCTAGAAACTGTTGCAAGCAGCTATTAATATACTATTAAAATATAGTAGAGATACTAGTAAGTCTAAAAAAATATACTACCTATTTAAAAAAGCTATAATATATCCAAAAAGCTATTTTCTCCTAATCTACTTTATTAATTCTAATCTTATAGAATATAGTAATAACGTTAAGCTTAGTATACCAGTAAGTAGTAGTAACCCTCTAGAGGATCTCTAATATAAGGAGGAGGAAGTAATAATCCTTCTTTATAATTATATTAAAAACTCTATAATCTACATAGAAGTATATTCCTCCACCTAACTTTCTTATAAAAAAGACTAAAGTATTAGTAGAGAAACTACTTACTTTAATAAATTCCTTATTAAGTAAATCCTCCAGGATCTTCTTAAACACTAGAAGCTCCTCCTATAATATATTATAGAGAGATCCCTATAGGAGGTTTAGTTCCTATTTTTTATTATTAAGGATTAATAGGATATAGTAATCTATCTTTAGTCAGCTGGGGGGCAGCTAATATACTAAATCTGAATAGAAAAAATTTAGAAATTCCTTTAAGATATTTATAGAAATATAATTCCTTAAATTCACTTCTACTTTTAGAATTAATATTTTCTTAATATCCACTAGACTAATAGATATAACCTAATAGAAGTTTAATATTTTATTAGTATGCTATATAGTATACTAATAAATAAATATAAATAAATTAGTATTAAGTAGCTAAGCTAACTAGATCTCCTTAAACTATACTAGCTTATCCTAATGTTCTAGATATACTGTTATACTATTTTTCCTATATATTATCTATTAGGCTTTAGTGTCGTAAATAATATAATTATCCTCTATCTATAGCTACTTAAGATATACAAGTAGCTACAGACTCTCTATAATATAGATATAAATCTTCTGTATATAGTTACTAACTTCTAAAGTTAGGATAGCTACCCTCTGGATATCACTAGGTAATAACTTAGTAGTATATCTCCTTATCTATCTCTTTAATTTATTAACTAGTAGGAGGTAAAATTTCTTTATAAGGGAAGTATTAATAATAATATAAGTATTATAGTTTATATTAATAAGTATATCAATAGAGTAATCTCTATTAATTCTGGTCTGAATAGTAGCTAACTACTAGTTACTTACCTGTTTCTTTTCTTATTATTTCCCTTATTTTATTACTTCCGCCTCAGTTAGCTTTAGAGCTTAACTTCACTCTAGAGTTACTCTTTTCCTAAATCCTCACTATCGCTAAGTGGGACAGTATTATCCTCCTAGTTATCCCTAATATAATCTGGAGCAGCTATAGCTTTTATAACCTTTATACTAATCTTCTTATATTTTTAGGCTTTATAGTTCCTGCGGATATAGTCTTTCTTACTATACTTAAAATATTAGTAAGTATTTTAGTAGTCTCTAGAGTGTTCCTTAGGGGCAGAAGAGAAGCTACTAGAACTTCAGTATTATTATCGCTTCTTAACTACTCTAGTTATTATAATATTACCCTCTATATTATAGGCAGTAAGTCTCCAGTAAAGTAGTTAGTAGTATACTAGTATCCTCTTTATATATTTAAGTTTCTAAATTATATCTTAAACTTTAGATAACTAAAATCTATACTTTATAAGAAGGTTAACTATAATAAGTAACTTCTTAAGATAGAAAAGTAAAATAGCCTCTAGTAGGGAAATCTAGACTATATTCAGCTATATATACTCTCTAGTATCAGCTAGAATCTTTTTAAATTAAGGTAGAAAAGTAGTTAAATGTTTATTTTCTTTCTATTTGAAACTTTATAGCTAAGTAATAATATAAAACTAACTATTAGGATCTAGATACATTCTATCTAGATAACCTATAAAATTATTTAGGTTATAGGAATTTTCTAGCTTTCCCGCTATATAAAAGGTTTTAACTACTTACTGAAGACTAAAGTCTAAGTAGAAGTAAATTAGATACTAATATTCCTAATTATTATTAAAAAAATAGTAGTTAATCTTAAGTTTAACTTTTATCTATTAAGTTTACATTTAGTATTCTTTCTACTTACCTAAAAACTTTAGAGGTAGGGGAAGAAGCTTCCTCTAGTAGTTAGCTACTAGTGGGAGTATAGTAATATTATTAACCTTAAGGGCTATTATCCTAATAGATATTATTCCAGAGGTTACTAAAACACCCTAGTGTAGGCTAGAGGTATCTATTATAATAGCTACCTGGGGGTTACTACCTACTATAGTGTCTTATTTCGCTAACTTATATGAGAACTTATCAATCCTCTAGTAGAGAGGGCTTAAGGTATACTATAACTACTACTGAAACAGTTTACTTATAGGATTACTACTTATAGAGGTATCCTGGGGAGCTTCAATATTCTCTATTATTCTTTATATTAGTTACCTATTATATAGTATTGTATCCTAGGAGTTATGCTTAACTAGATTATATACTTAACTAGTGGGAAGCTGTATTCTACCTAATATTATCTATATAGTAAATAAAACTGAATTCTAAATATATAAAGAACTGGACCTAAGCTTATTTAACTAGAAGGTAACGTAAAATACTATTTATTTAGAACTAAGGAGTAAAAAAGAAGTCTTTATAAATATATAGAAAGGTTTATATATATAATGCTATATAGGGCCCACTAGAGCCCCACCTGAGCGAGGAAGTTAGCTTTAGATACCTAGATACAGCCCTAGCTGGATATCCAGATATAGCCTATAATATTAATTACTATTAAAGAAGTAGTAGTTAATCTTAAGTTTAGCTTTTATCTATTAGGCTTATATTCAGTATTTCTTCTACTTACCTAAAAACTTTAGAAGTAAGGAAAGAAGCTTCCTCTAGTAGTTAGCTACTAGTAGAGATATAATAATATTATTAATTCTAAAAGCTATTATCCTAATAGATATTATTCTGGAGGTTACTAGAGTATCCTAATATAAGCTAGAAGTATCTATTATAGTAGCTACCTAGAAGTTACTATCTACTATAATATCTTATTTTACTAACTTATATAAAAACTTATTAATCCTCTAGTAAAGAGAGCTTAAGATATATTATAACTATTACTAAAATAGTTTACTTATAGGATTACTATTTATAGGGATATTCTAGAGGGTTTTAATACTCTCTATTATTCTTTATATTAGTTACCTATTATATAGTATTATATCCTAGAAGCTATACTTAACTAGATTATATACTTAACTAGTGGGAAGCTACACTCTACTTAGTATTATCTATATAGTGAATAAAACTGAGTTCTAAATATATAAAAAGCTAGACCTAAGCTTATTTAACCGGAAGGTAACGTAAATACTATTTATTTAGAACTAAGGAGTAAAAGAGAAGCCTTCATAGGTGCGTGGAAAAGTCTGTATATATAATACTATATAGGGCCCACTGGGGCCCCACCCAAGCGAGGGGGTTAGCTTCGGATGCCTGGGCATAGCTCTGGCCGGACATCCGGACATAGCCTATAATATAGATATTCCTAATAATAATAAAGAAGCTCAAGAGAGTTTCCCTACTATATTGAGAGACTGAAGTAGAAACTAAGTTTAATAAAGTAGAGGAGCTTCTAATTAATATATAGGTAAATACTATAAATAAGAATCTAATAATAATAAAGACTGTAAGTTAAAAGAAAGTTTTAGCTGTAAGATATATTAGTTATAATACTCTCTCTTAAGATATTTCTATATTAATAAGTAGTTTAGATATTCTATCTGGAAGCTTAGTTTAGATATCTAGAAGGTTATAAATAGAAAGATAAAGTTTAATAAAGAATTTATAAAGTATATAAGGAAAGTTATAGATTTAACCTTAAGGTTCTAACTATATAGATATTCTTATAGAAAGATTATTATAGTTTTAATAATCTTAAATAAGCTTTATATTCTTATAAGATTTATAATTCTAGATTCAGAATTAATAGTATATATTTTTAATAATACTAAATAGTTTTAAATACTTTTAGAAGTTATAATAGGTAACTACCTCTAAGTTAATACTTAGAAGATTACTATAAAAAGCTATAGTAATATAGAGATAAAAGTATAAAGTTTCTAAAGTCTTATAAAGTTATATTTATTTAATACTACACTATATTCTAACTTCGTAAGTAACTTAGTATTACTCAGAAAGTTTCACAAATGTAGGTTATAGTGGAATTAGAGTCTAGATAATAACTATATTTAAAAGGTAGATAGAAGCTACTTCTACTTTCTTAAGATTATAAAGAAGTAATATATACTAAAGTATAATTTTCTTAAGGAAGTATTTTTTTAGGTGTCTATAGAGTAAGTATTACTACCTGAGGATAAACCTCCTGAGCTTTATAAGTTATATAAGTATACTATATCCTTACGAAAGTAGCTAATAGCTAGGTTTTAGGAGCTTTAGTATTTAAAACTAAGATACTTAGAATCTAAAGTAATAAACTACTTATTAACTACTATAAAAAACGTTAGAATAAATAAGAACTTATAAGTAATCTATATAGTAGACTATAATATATATATAAAAAATAAGATATATTAAATAGTATAAAGAGCTTAGAAGGAAATAGTATAGTATACTAACCTGAGAGAGAGGATTATAATAGATTTTTATAACTTTAAAGAGAATTATAAAAGTTATATATCTATTATAATCTTTATAGATTAAGTAATAAGTTTAGTGTGGAATTTCTACTTTTATATAAAGAAGATAGAGAAGTTTCTAAATATAATCAGAAAGCTTCTTAATTTCCTGAAGATTATATATAAAATATCAGTTAAGGAGATTAAGGTAGATAATAAGATCTAGAAGTATAAAGTAATCTAGATAGAGATTTAAGAGAGAGATATTAAATTTAAACTCTCTATACTAAACACTCAGACTTAAAATAGTAAAATAGAGAGAGTAGTAATAGTAATTAAAGAGTATATAAAGTTTATAGTAATTAAAATATCTCTTCCTCCTATCCTATAGCCTGAAGTTCTAAAAGCTACTATATATATTTATAATTATATATTCTCAGCCTCTTGAGGCTAGAAGATACTATATAAGTAATTTTATTATTACTTCTAGAAGGATAAAAATATATATATAATAACTCTAAACTTCTCCCACTTAAGAATATATAGATACTAAGTGTATATAATAACTTAAGAGGCTTAGCTTAAGTAATATTACTGCTAGAAGCTTACGCTAAGAATATTCTTAGGATTTCTAGTTAGCTACATTTTAAGTAACTTTTTTAGGATCTAGAATCCTCTTCAGAAGGAAGTTTTTATAATAAGAAATATAATTTTTAATAAGAAAAAGTTTTTAATAGTAACTTAAAAGACTTTATATTAGAAATCTCTTAGATAAATTTTAAAAAGATCCAGAAGAGAATTACTAAGTTTATAGAGTAGTTAAAAAGTATAGCTATAAAGTAAGATATTAGTAAGGAAGTAAATAAAATTATAGAATTTTCCTTAACTATTTTAAATATTAAGTAAATAAATATTTAAGATCCTTAAGATAAATTAGATCCTTAAGAGGAACTACTTTTCACTGAGACTAAATTTAAGCTCTAGCTAATATTACTAACCTCCCTAGAACCTATAAGCTTTATAATAGCGCTCCAGGAGGTACTTATTACTTAGCGTAAGATAGAGAGATAGATACAGTATAATCTTAAAATAGTAAGAGTAATATTATAAATACCTTTTTAAGCTACTTTTCTAGTAGAGCGTGAAGTATATAAATATCTTAAAATTTATATAAGATTAGTTACTATATCTAGTAGATACTTAAAACTTAGCTAGCCTGAAGATCCTAATAAGGTAGATAATTTAGAGTATATAGTAGAAAGGCTACCAGATAAGGTAAGTAAGAAGATCTATAAGAAGCCTCTGAGGTATTTACAGAGATATTTACTACTCTCAAGTAATCTAAAAAACTTAAAATAGAGCTAAGAGGAGCCTTATATACCTTTAGGAAGATCTTAGCTACTATTATATAATATAAAATCCTTAAGCTTTTAAGATATATACTAATAAGAATTACCTCCCCTCTTAATATCTTACTAATAGCTTATAAGTAGAGAAGAGTATCTAAACTATATTAAAAAGAATATAAATCCTTAAGGTTTTTACTTACTAATATAGAATTTCAGAGAGGCTGAAGAAATATACCTATAAAACTACTAAATCTTAAGGTTATAAGATAAAATTAATAAGCTAACTATAAGAAGTTAAATAATTCTCAGTTACTACTGAATTTATATATATAAACTTAATAAGTATAAGTAACTATTTAAGTTAAAAGCTTACTTAGTAATATAAGGAGACTAGTAACTAAAAGATATATATAATATCTATATAGTAATACTTATAGAAATATTATTTTGGATATTTATAGTAATTATAGTATAGTTTAACCTTAAGCTTCTTCAGTATGACGTAGTTAATATTTTCATCTATATAGATATTAATAAAGAGATCTATATAAAGATACCTCTAAAGTATAAGAAATAGGGGAAGATTCTAAAGCTCTAGAAGATATTATATAGTCTCTGCTAATCATCTATCCTTTAGTAGTAATATCTCAAGAAAAACCTAAAAAACTTATAGTTCTCTTATATCTCTAGAGAAAATTACTACTAGCGAAAAAGCTAAGTTCTATTTTTCTTCTATATTAATAAGTATATTCTAGTATATCTAAAAGTATATAAAAATCTTATAAGGGAGGTTATTAGAAGTTTTTAATTATAGTACTACTTTAAGGGAGGAGAGAACTTATAGTAATTTCTAAGTATTAAGATACTATATAATTAAGAAGCTTAAAAGTTATAGCTCTCGTAAGCTATATATATAGAGAAAACTTATAGACTCCTACTAGAAAGTTATAAACCTAAAGAGAGAAATTACTTCCTAATAGTATACTTAGAATTCCTCCTGTATAATAAAGAAGCTCTATATTAAGAAATTAACCTCTATTAGAAGAAAGTTAGTATTATACTGTATATAGTAGTGATAATAAAGTTAGATTTAGTATTTACAGCTAGTTAACTAACTTACTTTAACTAAAACTTAGGATCTCAATATTAAGAAGTAATAAATTAAGTACTTAACTATATCTATAAAACTTAATATCTATATCTTAAATATAATATAGAACCTGGAAGTTTAGAAGATACTTTAGTAGTCTCTTCTAACGTAAACTTTAGAGATAATATATAAGATTAAAAAAACTTTTAAAATCTTATAATAAAACTCTTTAGAAATAATATTACTTAGAAAATTATAAAGTAATCTATAGTTACTATATTAACTATAGAAGTAAAATTACTCTCTCTCTCTTTAGTAGCTAAAGAGATACTATTTATAAGTTATTTACTAGTTTTATTATAACTCTAACTACCTATAGGGAGCTTAAGAGTAATAAAGTTCCCTATCTCTAAAAGTATATTAATAATAATTCAGATTAAGTATAATAACCTCTAAATAGTAAGCTTAGTAATAAAAAAGCTTATAAGGCTTCAAACTTATCTGAGATATATAGATATTTATAACTACTAACTTTATTAAAAAATCTCTAAAAAGAAATTATTAGTTACTTACACTCCCTTAGTATAACTTATAGTAGATAGTCTAATAAAAATACTATTTAAGTAATAATTTAAGAAATTCTAAAAGTAATTTAGTCTATATTACTCAAGGAATCTCCTCAAGTAAAATTATATTAGTAACCTTAAGAAGAATAAGAAAATATAGCTTAAATTCTCTTAATTAGAATTAGTATAGAATATAACTTAATTAGAAACCTTATAAGTTTATAATTAAATAAATTAAGAATATAAGAAAGTAAAATATTTCTTAATTTAGAGCTGAAGCCTGTAAATAAAAAAATATCTAGAGTATAAAACCTATAAGTAAAGATAAATCCTCTAGAACTAAAACTTAAAATAAGAAAACTAGAAACTATATTACTATCCTGAGGGATTATTATAATAAGCTACTTATTTATATATATTAAGAAGAGATTTAAGAAGAATATTAAGGGTGAAGCTATTCAGTATAATAGAAAAGTAGAGTTTAAGTAAGTAATATAAGTTAGTAATTAGGCTTTCAGCTAAAGGAAGAAAGTTAATATTACTAATACTACTAATAAAAAAGTCTGTAAAAAATAGAGTAGTAATAATAGAAGCTATAAAAACTGTAAATATTATAAAGATAGTATAAAAAATAGAACTACTCTTAATAGTAGAAATAGGAATATAATAGTTATTATAAGCAGTAGTAATAATATTATAAAACTTTTAGTATTTAGTATTCTTAGTCTAAAAGTATATAAATTAGAAATTAAATTAGAAACTTTAGAAAGAGATATTTACTATAAGTTTAACTATCTTATTATCATATATAGTAAGGAACTTAATATAGAGGTAAATAGTTATTTCTATATTTAGCTTATAAATACTACTAAATATATAATATTTATAATAATAATAGGAATCTTAATAATAAATACTAAATTAGTTTTAACTTTCAGTGAGAGAAAAGAAGTAGCTAAAATAAAGATTATAAAGCTTATCCTTATTATCCTTACTAATATATTTATATTTATAACCTAATAAGGTTAGAGTTATTTTAGTAGCTTTTACAGTAGGAAAGCTTTTAGAGGTAGTAGCTCTCTTTAGCCTCTTAGCTGCAGATATAGAAGATTTAGAGGTAGATATAGAATATTTTACTAGATATTTAGAATAGTAGAGAATATTCTCTTTAACTTCCTTATAATTAGAATACTCTTTATTATAGGTAGCAGCTTTATTACTAATAGTCTTACTAATAGTAGTCTCAGTTATATTATTAATTACTTCCTTAATATACTTAATATTAATAAGAGATATATAGAGAGAAGTAGAGGTCTCTTTAGGAGAGTTATTATAAGCAGGAGAAGATATTTTAAAATCTCTATATAAAGTTAGCAACATAATAGTAAAGAGATCCTATTCAGAAAATCATATACTATTTAACGAAAAATCAGGACTGAAAAAGAGAAGAAAAATAAGCTACACAGCTATGCAACAAGTTTAATAACTTATACTGAAGCTTGAGGTATCTCAGCTAATAAGAAGCTAAGCCTGACGTGGGGGTCAAACCTACAACCTTAAGTTATTATTCAAGAAATCGCGAAAGAATATAGAGAGTGTTCGTAGCGATCTCAAAGGAGTTCTAAATAAAAGGATTTATTTGTAAGTCTATTTACGAGGTGTATACTAGCAGGGAGAAGCTCTGGAGATCTCTCCCTGGGGGGGTGTGTTAGATTGAGAGAGACGTACCTCTGGTACGTACCTCACAGAATCTCGTTTATACGCTCCCGAGAGGTACATAGTACATCCGTAGTCTCGTGCGCCATTTTTTGGTCCTGAGAATACAACACGATTAATTCGACACTATTACTTGTACACGCCCATCACCAACCCTGGCTCCGTGCGCGCGCGAGAAGGAAGACCAAGACATCCAGATACACGTCCAGTCCAGCCCAACATCCCTGCTTCCCATCACTCTGTCGCGACTCTCTCACCCTCTTTTCTCCCTCTATCCCCTCCCCTTCCGCTTCTCTTCACACCCCACGTCGACTCGCTCTCTCTCCCTCTCTCTCTCTCTCTCTCTCGTTCTGCTCCTGAAAGAAAACCCACTTCGACTGCACTGCACCTCGATTCCGCTGCGTGGACGAGATCAACAAACAAACAACTTTCAGAACCTCCACGCTCACTACTCACGACTCGTCAGTCATCAGTTGCTACGTCTGTCTGGCACCGACTTCTGCATCGCTGGGAGAATACGTCCAACAAGACGTCTGACGTTCCAATCAACCCCAAACTCGACCCTAGAGCATTCCATCCCATCCCAGTCCGCTACCTATTGCCAATTGCGAGTCCCCGCAAGTCTATCAGTACAAACCAGAGTCCGAGTCGGGAGTTGGGCGTCGACTCGTCTCCAACTTTTACTGGCTGGCCTGCCTTCGTCACCGACACATCGTCGCCTCGTCGTGTCGTGTCTGCCCACTCCACCCGAAGGCGCGCCCAAAACACACAGTCGTCGCGATGGCCACTATTTCACGGCAACCATTTGCGCCGCTTGACGGTGCAAGGCTGCAAAACTTGACGAGTATCAAGAATAGACAGAATGGTATGTTTGCTCCATTTCGTCCAAACATGCCCGTTGCGATAAGTGCATGCGCTCGCCGCCTGGTTTGTGCTGCTGCACGCGCGAACTCTCGTCCCGTGTCGTCTTTTGGCTGGCCGTCGTTCCACTTGATTTTGCGCCCCAGCGTCATTAGCCGTTGGGTAGCCACATAACGAAATTCAGTCTGGACAGCAGCCTGCGTTGCCCATTAACTGACCACGGATAGCCATTTCACCTGCCACTGGCGGCAAACGCAAGGCTTCGGACATTGTAGATACCGACGACAGCGAAAACGTCGACCCCGTGGTGCAATCCAAGCGATCCAAGGGCCTCGACAGCTTCTTCCCCAAAGATTCGCCCAAGGCCTCTGCATTCGTGTTGAAGAAGTCCGCACCCCTCGCCGAAAGCTCTCCTTTGTCGACCTCGGTAGCGAGGCCCATCCCCCGCCCTCGAAGTCTTCTCCAGCCCAAATCGCCCGCCGCCAGGATCAAGACTGGTATCGCCAAGTCCTCCCCGCTTTCCGCCCCCGCCGGTCGATCTCCCACCCGTGGCAAGCGCTCCGGTCTGCTCTCGACTCGTCGCCGTACCGCTGGCCCTTACACCCGCGTGGATCCGCCCATGTTCAGCCTGTCGTCCTCCTCCGCTGCCGCTCCCTTCAGTCTCGACGCTGCCCTCAAGGGTACTATTCCTAGCTATGCCGCCCGTTCGTCGGCCGCCTCGTTGCGCAACCCAGCCAAGGACATGCTTGAGCCCGACTCCAAGGCGTCTTGGTTCTTTGACATACACGAGGATACCCCGGAGCAGGAGATGACCAACATGCTGCAGCACGGCACTTGCGTCTTGGACATAAGCTCTGACGAGGAGAGCGAGCGGAAGCGCAGCAGGGACCGCGCCGAGGGTCGCGACAAGGAGAACGTACCCCCTGTCGACGATGTCAGCCAGACCTCGACAAGGCCTACGGCACGCCGTTCGGGCGAGGACCATGTCATGTTTGAAAAGGAACGAACAGCCTTGGGCGAAATGGACGCCACCGACTTTTACGCACTTGGCTGCGACGAGTCCTCCGTCATTGTGATCCCGGGCGACGAGGAGGACGAAGAGAAACCCGCCGTGGCGGTTCCATCTGATGCAAAGGGTGTCTCCCCAAAGGACGAGGTCGAGGTGCCAGTATCCGTCGTCGAAACCAAGAACGTGGACGATCTGATGAGCAAGTCGTCGGAACCACCAGCAGAAGCGACCCTACTCCAGCCGATAGAAGGCACAGGCGAGAGCTTTGAGCTGTGGGAGAGCGGCAGCGCAAAAGACGAGACAGAGTTAGCGGTTGCAGCGTGCTGATGACGTGATTTGGGTATCTGTGAGCTTCGGGTTTGCTTGACTTGCATTGCGTTCCTTTCGCTTCGCTTCCTTCCAACTATTCACCATCTCTTTACCTAATCACGGGCTCATGAATAATGCGGCGTTGGAACCGGCTTTCGAAGGGCCAAGGGGTACTCGGACGGAACAGGACTGGACGGACGAACAACCAAGCGCTGGAACCCGGGTATTGTTTTCTTCTCCTCTTTTTTTTGTTTGCCTCTGAAGAAGTAGCTACAGATGGCTACCGGGATTGTGTATCAAGGACGGGTTGGAGTACTGTTGCTTTCAAGGCTGGAACTCTTGATATCCTCATCAATAGAGTGCTATACGCTTCAATGATGGCCGCGTTTGTTACAAATGGATCGTGTGAGCAGCGAGGGCTTTGGGCGTTGGGCCACCCCCTGAAGTGCCTCGCGCAACAGCAAAACAACGACGACCTCTCCCGACGAGGCGTGTTGAACGTCGTTATGCTCACGGCCACTAAGCCACCCCTTGCTTACCCTTGGTCGAGGCGGCGCATGTTGGTCGAGGCGGCGCATGTTAGTCGAGGCTCTCGCCCGGTCTTGCTGTGCAGCTGTCTCGATGGTCCACGTGACAGTGACACCAGCACCTGTGAGTTCGTCGCTTCAGTGCCCTCGTCCAGTGCATCGCGGCAGGCGGCAGGCCCACCCCTCTGACCATTCAGCCACTTCCAGGTAATTACCGTGCGATTAAACTTTTTTGACGCGCACCACTGCCAGGACAGCCGCGATCGACATTGACAAAGCTCTCGACATACCTCTCGGAAGCCATCGCAGATCGGATAGGACTACAACCTCTAATTGGTTATTGTTACATCACCATAACGAATTATCAACTGGCCGGCATACCCCAATGGCATCAATCAATGACCTGGCTACCGCGGCCATTGCAAGCTCGGTCACAGAGGGGGGAGACGCGACTGCCCCTCCCTCACCGACCCCTCCTCCAGGCGTCGTACGCGGTGCCTTTATCGCGTTTGAGGGCCTCGATCGTAGCGGCAAGACGACGCAGGTGAAGCTGCTCGAACAGCGGTTTGTCGAGCTGGGGAAGAAGGTCAAGGTCATGAGGTTCCCCGGTAAAGCCCGCCTCGCCTGGTTCCTCGTTTTCCATGGGATGGTCCTGCTAATGACATGAAAAGATAGGACCACACCGATTGGCCAGATGATTGACGCCTACCTCAAGAGCTCCGTCGACATGGAGGACCACGTCATTCACCTGCTGTTCTGCGCCAACCGTTGGGAGGCAGTGTGAGTTGATGCCCGCGAGGCATGTCGCCGTCACCCTATCCGTACTGACAGGCCCAGGAAAAACATCCAATCCCTGCTCGCATCAGGGACGACGGTCATATGCGACAGATACTACCACTCGGGTATTGTCTACAGCGCTGCGAAGCAGGAACCCTCTCTCAGTCTGCACTGGGCTCGCGCGCCGGAAGTAGGCCTTCCCCGTCCGGACCTCGTGCTGTTCCTCGACCTGGAGGAAGAGGCGGCCAAGCAACGCGGAGGCTGGGGTAGCGAGCTGTACGAAAAGGCAGAGTTCCAAAAGAGGGTGCGCGAGCTGTTTTGGGGCCTGAGCCTGGGAAGGATTGGTGGCGATGGGACCCTCGGTGAGAAGGGGAGGGTCGACCGCGAGTTCAGAGAAGAGGAGGAGGATCTAGTCGTGGTCGACGCCGGATCTAGTGTCGAGGAGGTCGCCGAGGAGATTTGGACAAAGGTCGAGGGGCGGGTCGAGGCCGTGGAAAGGGGAGAGGTCGGGCCCGCCGTAAGAAGAGTGTCGTAAGGCGGCCGGCACTTGCGCACACGGTCCGGACGGAGCTGGCGAGGCCAGTGCAGCGAAGGACTTTTTACATTTTCTGTTTTCGCATGAAGTTGTTAATGATTGTGAAAGGCGTCGAGGGCATGCTCGAGCCCCATGGCGAACTTAGACATATTACACTGAGCGGTATATTTGTTGTTTCCCACCGACAACAACTTTGGAAATGCTTGTTAAACGTCCGAAGACTCCAGAGACCAAAAGTCGAACCCTGTACCCGTGCTGAGCATGAGCCCCATGGCGAACTTAGACATATTACACTGAGCAGTATATTTGTTGTTTCCCACCGACAACAACTTTGGAAATGCTTGTTAAACGTCCGAAGACTC
>MASP02000412.1:0-11624 GCA_001693025.2 Colletotrichum lindemuthianum | reverse complement strand
CTATTTTAGAAATTAGTTATTATTTAGATAATATCTTAATATTAATATATTATAATAATATTCATTACTAAATACTATATAATATTATAGTAATATAATTATAGAAATTTTAAGAGCTATTTAACTATATTAAAAGTATTTATATTTATATAAATATTATTTATATATTGGCTATATTTAATGAATATATTAAAAGAATTTCTAATATAAGTAAGCTAAATTTCTCTATATTTATATAAAGCTTATAAGTTAGCTTATATTAATAGTAGAGAACTTTTATATTAATAGTAGAGAATTTTTATATTAAAAATATAAACTTTTATCTAAAAAGTAAAAATATTAAAATTAAAAATATTAAGATTATAATAAATATTAAGATAAAATAACTATACTTAGTAGTAATTAAATTTCTTAAGATATTTAAATTATATATAATATAAGAATATAAAAATATAAAGTTTATATAGAAAAAGTTACTAGTTATTTATTATCTATAAAAAGTTAATATAAAGTAAATATACTAGCTATTATAGCTATAAGAAATTTAAATTTAAAATTAACTTAAAGTTAATTATAGCAATTAGTAGGAAAGTAAAAAAAACTAAAATTATATTTTAGAAAATAATTTATATACTAATAATTATAATAAAAAGTAAACTATTAGCTTTTTTTATTTTTCTTTATATATATAGATAAATATTAAAATATAATAAATTTTGTTTTACTAATATTACTTATATTATATTATAAAATATATAATACTTATATATATCTTTATATATATACTAATATATTTTCTATAATTAACTAATACTAAATATTTAGCATTTAATATTAATTATTTAGTTACTTTTACTTTATATTTATAGTAGTATCTAAGTTTTTCACTCTATATATAATTCTTACTATATAATTTACTTAGTAATAGTATTTAGATTAATATTAGCTTATAACTAGTTTAAATAGTAATAAAATTACTTATTATTATAGATAATTATACCTCCAGTTATAATATTTAACTTCATAGTGGAGGAAGACTTTATAGTAAAATAATCTATAAAGCGAAAGCCTTAGTAAAGCTAAAGTTTAATATATATAGCTAAAAGTAACCACTAAGGTTATAAAATTAAGAATCTTTATAAACTTCTTAAAGATAAAATAAAATAAAAAGTTTATAAAAGCTAAGTATTCTATAATTTATTACTTTTTTATATCTTTATAATAAAATTAAAATCCCCTTAAAATCTATATAGCTACTTGCAACTAGAGAAGTATAAAATAAATAGAAAGATATTTAGCTATAAGTTCTATAATTAAGATTATTAGTTTATTAAACTAAATTTTACTGAAATTATTCTAAATACTATATTTAATAGGTAGCCTATAAATATTTAAAAGAAAATTATATAGCTATCTTATAATTTACTACATTAAGCTAACTATTTTAGAGACTAATTATTAATTAGATAATATCTTAATATTAATATACTATAGTAATATTAGTTACTAAATACTTTATAGTATTATAGTAATATAATTATAAAGATTTTAAAAGCTATCTAGCTATATTAGAAATATTTATATTTATATAAATATTATTTATATATTAGCTATATTTAATTAATATATTAAGATTATTTACCAATAAAAGTAAGCTAAATTCTGCTATATTTATATAAAGCTTACAAGTTAGCTTATATTAGTAGCAGAAAACTTTTATATTAGTAGTATGAAGGTTTATCTGGAAAGTCTAAAAGATATTAAGATTATAGATATTAAGATTATAATAAGTATTTAAATAAAGTAGCTATAGTTAGTAGTAATTAAATCTCTTAAAATATTTAAATTATATATAGATAATATCAGAATATAAGAATATAAGGACGTAAGAATATAAAAATATAAGAATATAAAGTTAATATAGAAGAAGTTATTAGTTATTTATTATCTATAAAAAAGTTAATATAAAGTAAGTATACTAGCTACTATAATTATAAGAAGTTTAAACTTAAATTAACTAAAAGCTAACTATAGTAATTAGCAGGAAAGTAAGAAAGTTAAAATTATACTTTAGGGGGTAATATATTTACTAATAATTATAATAAATAGTAAACTATTAATCTCTCTCTTAATATTAATTATAATTAAATAATATACTAATTAGGAAGTCATTACTATATTATAAATTTAAAATTATATATAATATATAATATTATATAACATAATAATAATAATAACTAAAAACTAAAATACTAATTTATATTTATATAATAAAACTATGTATAATATATAATTACCTTAATAATTAAATTAATATTTATATAATATATATTAATTAGATATTCTAAATATCTTATTTTCTAATTAAAGTATTTTATTCAGTATTAGAATATTTCTAGTTATTTTTCTAAAATTAGTAGAATATTCTTTCTTTAAAGAAAGATAGTTAAATAATATACTTATTTCTTTATATATAAATTAATTATAACTTTTATTTTCTAGATTACTTTCATTTTTTTCCTACTGCTATTCTTAATAACCTAACTAGTTACTAAAGTATCTTATTAAAAGATTATCTTATATCTAATTTATATTACTAAATAACTATAAAAAATTGGACTTTAGTAGTATACTATTTAGAAACTCAGTCTGAATCCTATATTCTAGATATATTTACTAAAGTAGTAATATCTATATAATATCTCCTTAGTAGGATAGCAAATATCTTATTAAATATTAATATTATCCTCCTATTAAAGTCTATACTAATCCTAATATTTATATCTCTATAATATAGTAGTAATATCTTACTTCCTCTTTTTCTCTCCTCAGCTGAATTTCTAATTCTCTCTATTAAAATTTAAGCTATATATAATATTCCTTATCTTTCTATTTTATATCCCACTTTAGAGTAAATACTTAAGTATTCTTCAGCTTAATCTTAGCCTATTACTTAGCTATTTTAATTATATTATTCACCTGGGATTATATTACTTTTTATTATAAATTTAACTGTAATTACTAGCTTTAGGGATTAGTTAGAAATAAGTTCTATTAAGGTTTTGAGTATATTCTGAGTGTATTTAGAATATATTTACTTACTTTCTTTAGTAGTTTATATTATATTCTTATAGTACTCTACTAGAAGTTACTATAAAATCTTTATTATTATTATTTAGCTTATTAAAATTAATATTAGAGATTAAATTAACTTCTACTGAAAGTTTAAATATTATAGGATTTAGTAATTATAATTAGCTATAATTATATTATTAAGATTCTAAAGGATATAAGTTATTACTATCTATATCCCTAAAATATTACTAATATTTATATTCTAAGAATTAATTAATAAAGATTAAAATATTAATACTAAAGTATAGTATATACTTTTCCTTTTTTCCTAACCTCTAAAGTAGCTTCTAAAAAAGTAATTCCTATAGGAAGTTAGAATCTCAAGCTGATATTTAATTATATCTTATTATAAGATATACTAATTATAATTATAATATAAATTAATTATATACTTAAGTAGTATAAACTAACCTACCCACTTATATAATATTTTATAGAGGATTTTAACTCTATTTATATTTAGTAGTAGTAAATCCTAATCTTCCTTCAGAAGAAAGAAGATATTCTAATATAAACCTAACTAAATTATAAATTATTATTTATATTTAATTTACTTTTTTATATTAAGCTAGCTTTCTATTTCTATATTAGTTATTAAGTAAAAACATTCTGAATTTATTCTAAATTAATATATTATTACCTTTAATTAAATTATAAGCTTACTTATATTATTCTACTAATAGACACTTAATTAGTATTATTAGACGTTCCAGCTTACTATTAAAGCTAATATTAAAGTCTGAGTAATACTTCTAAATACCTCTCTTGAAGTATACTTAGTAAAAACAGATATATCTTTAAGTTTACTAGTTCTAATTATAATAGGATAGGTTAATATTTTGCTGAAGGTAGTAATCTAAACTTAATAACTATTAGTATATATACTTAGAACCTTACTATTATATACTTATTATAAATATATTACTAATTTTAATTAATAGTTATACTTATTAAAAATAGAGTTTTTAAATTATTAATAATATCGAAATTAATAAGATATTTCTATTAAACTTCTATATTAAACTTCTCCTTAAGGATCCTGAAAACTATAAAGAATATAATATAATATATGTTAATAGTTTCGTAGTTTATAAAAACTTAAAAGAGTAAGACTACTTTTTGTGAAATAAGGTTAAACTATCTCTAAATAATTTTAACTTCTTAACTATTATAAAGTTACTTATAGTTTATATTAAGCTGGAAATAGGTTATAGCTAATTATTATTACTATTTAGCCTATAGGTAATAAAAGTAGATAATTATTTAGTAGTTTCTATAATCTATATAATATTAAATTTACTAGATATTTAGTATACTAATTAAATTATTATAATTATAATTATTTACTTTAAGATTTTTATTTCTCTTAACTAAATAGTTATAAAAAACTGTAAATCTTAAAGTTTCTAGAGGAAAGAGAATAATTTTTTCTTTTTAGATAATTACCTAGAAGTAATCTATATTAATTAGACTATAATAAATATTAGTAATATATTCTCCTTAATACTTCTTAATATATTACTTTAATTTATATAATTTAAGAAATAAATCTATTTTAAATTAGTTTTAAATATACTCTAAACTTCTTTTCTATATACTTACTAAGAGTTATATTTAGTTTGCTAATTTATTAGATAATTCACACTAAGCTACTTATAATTAAAGATAGTATTTTTATAGGGAATAATAGAGAATATAAATACTTACTATAGTAAGAAATAATAATCTATAGGATAACTTCTAAAGAGATTAGAATAATAAAATTAAACTTAATATTACACTTAAGTTAAATTAACTTTATATTTCTCCTTAAATAGTTAATATCTAAAAGAATTAGTAAAGATAGTTATTGAAATAGGCTATAGCTGAGAGGGCCTATCTGGACTAAAACTAACTAACCACCTCCAGCTATAAAACCTGAGAGAAGTAAAAACAGATAGAAAATATTAAAAAAATATTTTAAAAGTGTAGAATCGTATTCGCAGATCTACGGTCCAAAAGCTAAGCTGATCTAAATAGTAGGTTTTAGATTCTGAAGAGAAGAGAAGTTGATTCTTTCTATCTGTCTGTGACGAACCTGGCTATTTATGCTTGTGAGGCCACTTGTGTTACGTAAATAGGCCTGTTTACAGGCCTAACTTTATTACAATCCTCCCCTTAGGCTTATTCCAAGCTCCTGCGCAATAAGCCTAACTGAAATAAAAGAAATCTATCTACTATAGGTTCGTTTGACTTCGCTCATTGGCGTAATATGCTTTTCCCTTAATAGAAGAAGTGTTTTAACGTTCCTGACGCCCTCTTCGCTTTCTCAGCTTATCTTTTCATACGCGACCTGCCTATTATGTTTAGCTCTCCCGTTCTTATTGAGAAGTATCGATCTTTGGTTTAAGAGTAATGCCTCCTGGTGGGCTAGAGGAAGAAACTTTTTTACTTATATTGTTAATTTCTTCAAGGGAAATAAGATGGTTGTTATTTATTAGGTCTGTAAATATGTCTAGTTATTATAGATAGGAAAATGAAATAATAAAAACTAGGAGAAAGAAAAAAAAGAAATAAATAAGGAAATTCTTTCAGTAATAAGTATATATTATATTTTTATTTTTTAGTGTAATATCTTTTTCGTAAGTAGAGTTATCTTTTCTCCCTAAGGTTTTAGGTTATATCTTATTAGCTAGAAGTTTCTATATATCTCTCTTAAGAAAAATAATAAACTTTATAACTTAGTAGTTTACCTGTAAATACTACTTATTATTATTCTAATTATATTAAATTTAGAAATCTTAATAGATAGTATTAACTATTATACTAAATCTGTAAATATACTGATTTAGCGAATATAAATTATTATATTCAGCTTATTTAAAAATATTAAGTTTACTCTATAGTATAAAAAGTAGATACTTATTATAATTATTTAAGTTTATTAAAAGTGAAGTATCTTTCCTTTTATATTTCTATTATTTAATTTAATCTGTAAATATTTATACTATTTAAGATAAAATTATAAGTTAAAGTTATTATATATATATTATTAAACTGTTATATCTTAGTACTAAGCTTTTAAGGATAAAATTATTACTAAGATTTAGATTTTAAACTTAGGATCCTGAAGTATCTTCTCTACTATATATTTAATACTTAATAAATATTCCTTTTATTCAGTTATCAGTCCTACTAAGATATTATTATTAGTCTCACCTGGAATTATAAATTCTTCCTCCTCTTCTTCTTCTTCCTTTTTATTAGCTATAAGTTCTCCCTAAACTAGGAAAATTTTTACTAATTCTTTCTCTAGATTAAATCTATAAATATCTAGATCTAAAGGTTCCTAATATCCTTAAGGAGCCTATATAAATTTCCTTAATATATTTCCTCTATATATTATTTTAGTAATTTCCTCTCTAGATAAGATTTTAAGTCTGTAAGAAGAAGTATTAGGCGCCCTTAAATAAATTCGAAAGGGGTCTATCTATTTAGATTTAAGTTTTCTGTCTGAAGATTTATTAATTACTTACTTAATATTATAAATTAAAACTATATTACTAGATTCTAGTAATTTATCCTATAGTATATTTCCTTTTTATTTATTGAAACTTTCTGCTACTTTCTTATATTAATTAGCTATTATTATTACTACTTTCTCTCTATTCTTATCTAATTATATAAAAATATAAATTCTTATATTTATTTCCTCTTCTAGTATCCTTACTAATATTTAGTCTAGTATTCTCTATATTAGTATAAGTATTTTAATAAGTATAATTATTTAATATCTATATTTTAAATAGAATAGTATGAATTTTATTAATATTCTGACTGTTATTTAGTCTGTAAATAAGGTAGCTAGTAGAAGAGGTTAGAAATTTTTACTACTATTACCCTATAGTTATACTAATAGTATATAAGTAATTAGTTAATATTTAACTTTAATTACTTTATCAGCTTATAAGTTATAAGCTGAAGTAATTTTACGTTTTAGGTTATATTATTTATTAAACTTAATAATATACTTCTTATTTTTTAGCTTTCTATCTACTATAAGGATTCTATAAAAACTGTAGTATATAATAACCTCTTCCTATAGAAACTTTATAATTATTTTTAAAGTAAATTATAAAAGCTATTAGGTTTCTAGCTAGCCTGTAAATATATTTCTTACTTTAGTAAGATATTATTTTCCCACTCTCTAGATATTTAAATAGATATAGTTAAATAGAAGTTCCTAAGAAGTAGTAAAATTATAAAGGTTTCCTATTCTATATACTCTCTATATCTAATAATCTGGATAATATTCTACTGCCTTCTGTATATTTTTATATATATTAGGCTAATAGTATCGATCTACTAACCTCTTATAAATAGCTTCTTATTTTTAATAGCTACTTTTATTATATATAGTTACTATTAATTATCTCTGTAGTTCTTTTCTATTAGTAATATATTAAGAAATTATATAAAATAGTGTTAGTTAGGTAAATAGTAGCTTATTCTGTAATTAGAATATTAAAGCCTTCTGCCTGAAAGCTCTAAATTAGTTAGGGTTAATTTGAAGTAATTTCTTTAATATTAATAGGTAATAAGCTATTTACTTAGTCTCTCTTGATTAGGTCTGCGAATAGTCTAATACTGCTGCTAGAAGTGCTAAAATTTTGTTAATTTAGCTGGTTCTATTTATTGTAGCTTCTAAGTTAAATACTTTTTTAATATGTTAATTATCTCCTATAGTATATATCTTTTCGAAAAAGCTTCTAGTTACTGCATCTGTAAAGAAGATCTATATATTAATCTAGTTATTAATATTACCCTCTCCTTACTTATTATCTTAGTTAGATAGTCTGGATAGTTTTCATGAAAGGCTATTAGCTGTGGAGTTAGCTATTCTATTAATATACTTAATCTTAAAGTTGAATATTCTAATTTAAGATATCTAATAAATTATTAGTACCTCTAGTAAGTTAGAAGTAGTATTATTAAGCTGAGTAATAAGAGTTTTAGTATTAGTCTCTAATAAGAAGTGTCGCCTGTGGAGGTAATTTCTTAAGTATTTTAATATTTTTAATATTCCTTGAAGCTTTTTCTTACTAATGTTATAGTTAAGTTCTATGTCTGCGAATAAGCTACTTTCAAAGTGGGTAATAGTTTGTTTTTACTTAATAAATTATCTGAATATAGCTTCCTAACTAATATTACTGGTATTTACTACTAGGTATATTTAGCTATCTATAGGGTTATAGTTAATAGATATAAGTATAGGAGAACTATAAAGCTTATTCTTAAGTTATTCTATAGTAGTGATCTGCTTTTATTTCTATTGAAAGGGAATATTCTTCTTTAGTAAGTTATTAAGTAGCCTTACTATAGCGGAATAGTTTTAGATCTATCCTCAATAAAATACTGTAATACTAAGGAAAAATTATGTTTCTAATATACTACTACAGTATTTCTATTTCTTAATCTTTATAATTTTTAACTTTTTAGGCTATCTTCTGTCAGTTTTATAGATATAACTAACTATTATAACTATCTGTTATACCTATTAAGATTTTATAACTGTGATTATATACCCTGTGAGTTTAATATTTACTAAAACCTTGTTGATATTCTGAATATATTCTAGAATATATCTATAAATGCTAGGATAATATAGGTTATCTTTTTTATTGTAAGTTATTATTAGCTTTTTAATTACTATATTATCTAGGAAGGTTTTATAGTAATAGGGAATTAAATTATAAAGGATCTTTATTATAATTCTTATAAACTATATAACTGAGTTTATGTTTTCTATTGGAAGGGTATAATATTAGAGAAGTTTAAATAGTATAGTGAATATTATTAAGTCTCTACTTTTAGGATCTAAGGGAATTTGGTTATATCTGGAAAAGATATCTAAAAAGAATAATAGCTTATATATACTAATGTCTTCTGAAAATTTATTAGCCTCTAGAGAAAGCTCTATATCTTAAATAGTAACTATATTGATTTTTATTACTAAGTTAATTAGTTATATCTTACTATCTTTCTTTTATATTAAGAAGAATAAGTTCCTATAGGTAGTATAGCTATATTCTAGTATACTATTCTGAATATATACTCTCAGGATCTTAAGAATATTCTCTATTAAGCTTTTTAGGATAGGAATTAATCTAGCCTGCTATACTTTATAAGGGATTATCTTAATTATTTAAGGTAGTATAATAGAGTTTAGTATCTTTCTGTAATAACTAAAATTCCAGGCTAGTACTTTCTCTCTTACTTTTAAGATCTCTATTAGAAGCTCTTTCTCTAAAGTGTATAAATAACTAAGTTTATTTAGGATTAGATATAATCTCTCTAATATTAAATATTCTCTAGAGTGAATATTTGAAAACTTTAGTGTGATTATATCTACGAATTAGGTTGTGAAATTATTAGTGATATTTTTTTTTATTTCTTTTTATATTTTTAATTTCTATTCTAGGTCTCTTTCTAGTGTTAATCTATCTGATAGTATATTATCTATAGGTTGGACCTTTTTATTTTTTATTTTATATATAGTATTAATATCTTCTATAGGTTTATTCTGGATATTAGTTACTACTACTTCTTTTTACTATATCTTCCTCCTTTTTTTGAAAATAATATCTACTATTTCTACTATATTTTATTCTTTACGATAGGACTTCCTCTATCTCTTAAAATCTCTTATATATGTTTATTATTTATATCTTAGGGGTCTATAAAAACTATAAGGATATTATTTTTTATAGGATAAATACTCTAGATTATAATTTCCTAGAGATATAATAATACTGTAAATCTCTTCTATCCTTAGTTTAATTACTTTTTAGATTAAAATCTCTAAAATTACTTTAAATTCTTTATTAGTCTTATCTACTATTATAATTACTTCTTCGTTATTATCTAATAATTCTTTAATATCTTTCAGTATATTAAACTT
This sequence comes from Colletotrichum lindemuthianum, assembly GCA_001693025.2. Classification (NCBI taxonomy): domain Eukaryota; kingdom Fungi; phylum Ascomycota; class Sordariomycetes; order Glomerellales; family Glomerellaceae; genus Colletotrichum; species Colletotrichum lindemuthianum. The sequence continues at coordinate 1,549 of MASP02000412.1, read as the reverse complement.
TAATAGTGGAGGTAGCTTCTGAAGGTTGGGTTCTATCTTATTTACTACTTTATACTGGTTTTCTTCTTCTGTATTTTATTTACTAACTGTTAATTTACAGATCTTAATAGTAGCTTCTAGTTTCCCTCTCCTATAGAAGGAGAAAGAGAGTATATATACTAAATATAGTTAAAATTTAAAGAGTCTAATATAATATCCTGAAACTTAATAGTTAAGTTATATATATAAAATAATAATAGAATATTCAGTTAAATACTTCTAGACTAAATCTAGCTAACTATCCAGTTTAGAGTATACTGAAATGTTATATATATCTTAATAATAAATAGCATACTTAGGACTAAATCCTTTATAATAATCCCTTATAGTATAATAAAGAACCTTATATTAGGAATATAATAACTCCTAATATAGATATTCTCTATTATCACTCCTCAGAAGTCTATAGTATATTTAATATTTATAATACTTTATAGTTCCAGATATATAAGTATAATATATCTAAATAGATTAACTTTCTGGATATAGCTTTTAGAGATAATATTAATTACTAATCTAATATTAATAATTCCTCGAATTTTCAGATTCTATAGATCTGTAAATTAAATATTAATCTAGAAGTAAATTATTATAAAATTATAAACTATAGTGAAGCTTATAACTATACTCTCTGCAGCTCTAACTAACTTTATTATAGTATCTATAACTTTAATATCTATATTATAGATTTAAGTGACTGATACTAATTAGGTCTGTAAATTAGATAATGAAACTATTAGTATATTTTTCTTGTTATTAGACTATAGTTTTATTAGTTCAGTAATATACTGATAGTTCTATTAATTAATCTATACTTAAATTACATTCTCCTTATTACTAACTTTATTAAATATATCTGCAAATTCCTCCTTAGCTGAAATAAATACCTCCTTTATCTACTAGCTCTTTTAGTAATCTTCTATAACTAACTAAGTATACTTATAGCTAATTTAAATATATACTAACTAAGCTTTTTAAAGTAGATCTTTAGGAACTGAAACTTACCTCCCTACTTTCTTAAAATAAATATAATAAGTAAGAGCTTAATTATTAGTATCTATCAGTAATATAATAAAAGCTAGTTACTTAGATATTTATTTAGTAGAAAGTATTCCCTAAGGAATCTCCCCTATAGTTAGTATTAGCTTATTATCTTAATTTAGTTTAATAATCTTTAGCTCTATCTGAGAAAAACTAGTTTAGTATTTTTTATTAGTTAGATCTGTAAATAATTCCTATTAAGATTTATAATAATAATAGGATATAAATCTTATAGAGGTTAGCTTTAATCTGTCTGTAGTTATAATATTTTTAGTTACTACTTTAGATTTATCCTTAAATATAGTAATACGAATAGAGTTAGAAATTATAATATTAAATATAGTATAAATCTCCTCTACTTATTTCTTTTATTAGTATTTAGTAAACTGCCTATTAGCTTCTGTAATTGTTACGGGCTAGCCCCGTGTGGAACACGCTACGGAACACCCTACTTAAGTGCAGCCAGACA